>JANTPX010167144.1:0-10399 GCA_024757885.1 Apantesis nais | reverse complement strand
ATGTCAAGAGAGTCTCGAATGAGGTGATTCCTGAAGTGTCGCCATAACTTTGTAGACCTGAACAATTTCTTACATCTAGGACACGGCACACTCTTCACGTGCACACTCTGATGATATCTCAGTAAAGTTGAGTTCTGGAAGGATTTGCCGCACGTTTTACACGACACTGTCGCCGTAGAATGTGCGATCACGTGTTTTTTGAACAGAATCCGACTTATCACTGCGCCACAAACTTCGCACACCGCCAACAAACGTCTGTGTCTAGGTTTGTGACTCTTGAAATGTCTCAAAGTATCGAGCTGACAGATCGCTTCAGGTCCATGGTATCTCACGTGTAGTTCAAGAGCCGCCTTCGACGAGAACTCAGTTTGACACGTCACACAAATTAAGCTTGTACTTCGTAGCTGTTCGCCGTGGGCTTGCCGTTCGTGTCTTATCCTCTTCAGGTCGTTCAAAAACACCTTGTCGCACAAACTGCATGAGAGGACCTCTTTACCGTGCTTAAGTTTCCTATGTTTCATGTGGTCTTTTGAAGAATCAAAATTAGCTGGACAATCATCACATTGATACTTTCTTTGAATGCTTCCACACTCCTTTTTATGTCGTTTCCAAATATACAAACTGCTAAATGCTTTATCACAATATTGACAAACGTGGAGATCTTTGTTGCCTTTCTCAGATGTACAAATATGTTTATTTAAATCAGACTTACAATAGAACTCGTGTCCGCAGCTGGCACAGCGGTGAGGCTGGAGACTCAAATGTTGTCTATTGACGTGCGCGACGAGCGCCTCCTTACTTGTACACACGTAGCGACACTCCGCACACTTGGCTCTGGGGGCGAGGTTCGCCATCTGCTCTCTGTACCACATCAGGTGCCGGTGATGGACACAAGGCGCCTCCTCACACTCCGGACACTTGAACCTGCACTGGTGCCGCTCCAACTCGACTTGCGACAAACTCTGCAGACACGTCACACATTTAGAATTCTCTCTACGATGACACTCCTTTATATGACTTCCTAGAGTCTTGGCGGAGTAAAACACGACATTGCATATCGTACACAAGTGTATCAGGTGTTTGTGGCGCGTTTTCAAATGTTGCAACAGTTCACCATCTTGCACAGTTCTGTGACAAAACTCGCAGCGCGATTTCAAATGCGTCTTATAATGTGTAGTCAAGGCGCGTTGTGTTTTGTAGCTCTGGAGACATATTCTACATCTGCGACTCTGTTTGTGAGCTGTTCTCTCGTGTGTCTTCCAAGCTCTGTATGAGGGTAGAACCACATTACAACTCACACACCTTAGTTTTCTTTCGTTACGAGTCTGATCTTTTTCATTCTTGTGTGACTCTGGTTTTTCTATTTTAATTTGATTGCTTGCAAAGTTTTCGGTGAGCAATTTATTGTCTAATGCAATCACAACATTGTATATCCTTGAATGTGTGTTGTTGGCATCTTTCAAAGCATTGTTACGGACGTAGCAAGTTTTAGTATACAATTCATTTAAGTGACGATCCAGGATTTTCGATGTCTGTTCAGCTTTGTGTATAAATATATAAGATTGCATTAGTTTATTGGTACAATTGTTGCATATTTGTGAGTTAGCCGGACAATATCCACCCTGAAAATAAATAAAAGATCTACTTACAAAATATTATATGCAAATATTTTTATCTTCTATATTAAATATCTTGATTGTGTCAATTCCCATTTTGAAGTAACATACGAGTACATAATGTTTGTGAATGTTTGTGACATAAAATACTCGTATTCACAAATATAATGTCAGTTCACCAATTTCAAAACAATCAGCTGTTTATTCTACAACTACCCTCATGTTTTAAGTGGGGTCGAACTCAAAATACTTGTTAAGATCAGTTCTTAAAATACACATGCATAGATGTGCTTCTTGAACTCGACACCCGGCAAGATTTGACTCTAGACAACTGGTTTTGTTACAGATAATATTGAAACTATTAACATAAAGTTAAACATTTTAACCCATTACTTTCCAACCATCGCAAAATTTAGAATTTTCTGTTCAAATCACAAAATATATTTGTTAATTCAGTAAGAAAAAACAATGTGAAGCAAAAAACAAAAATGTATTTATTTTAGGGTCTGGATCAGCCTGTCCTATATGTATGACATAGGGATCATATGTGAAGAAAATAAGAACGTACATAGTCATAGGCAAATTTAGAGTATAAGAAATTTCAAATTACCTAAAATTTTCCATCAATTTTAGGTAATTTTAAGTATATAATTACTTTTAGTATTACCTATATAAAACAAATAATAATGCACTCTTAACGGCTACGAAATATATGAACTTTGAAATTATATATCTAAATAAGGTCACCGTATTTTTTATCAAAATATTATTTCTAACAGAAAAATAGTTAAAAATGTTTGCTATTTACAAAAAAGACTCAAAAAATTAAAGCCTATTTAGAAAAAAATTGGTGATCTGGTGTCCTAAAAATATGACAGTGGGAATGGGTTAATAATTCATACACTCCAAATTGTTGTGTCGATAACTTAATGTAGGTACTAAATATGTCAGTAACTAACAATGGTCCATAAAGTAGTGTAAGTATATTATGTCATGGCCAGGTCACTTCATGATGTGGTAGACCATTTCACGATATATTTAGTAACAATAATAATAATTTCACACATCTCAAACTAGGCAGAGCCTGTATTATGAGAATCAAACTGCTGATAAATACATTTACATACTTGTAAATACATAGATTTTATAAGATAATTACACCAAGACACAGAACAACAAACTAAAGTGATCATCACACAATTATTTGTCTTGGCGGGGGGGAAACGAACCCTCGACCTCTGGCTAAGTAGTCAGGATCACTAACCACTAAACCAACAAGCCCGTTTATATTTCATGATGTCTTTAAACATCCATAATGTTGTACTATGTGACTTAATTATATAGAGGGTTAAGTATACATGTAAACTAGAAACTTGTGTATTTTACAAAACAATGTGAGAACATCGTTTCAATAACGTATAGTGATAGGATTTATTTTATAATATGCTCATTTTTCATATCATAAAGTATTCTGTTCAATAGTTAAACTCGGATTTTCTTATAATCTGGCATGACCACATATAACATTACATAGAGTGCAAACATTACATTAAATAGTCAACTACATCATTAAGTGATCATTGCTATGATTTAGCTCTGACATCTTAGTTACTATATTGAACAAATAGATTTATCATCACAATTAATGCTTTATTTACAATGAAACATAAATTTGTGATAAGTGTCAACATCCCTATTGTAACGGCAGCTAATAATCCAGCACCAACATTCACACAAAGAAATATTTTAGGCATAATTATAGGAATATAATGTCATTGAGTCCCATTGATTTAGAACAAATATTTAAGTTAATTTGTTACCATAATTGCTTACTGCAGTTGTACCCAATATTTAAGTTTTATAAATACTTCAGATATGATTTTTTTATGCCAGTGTACATGTAAATCATGTAGTGACGACGATGTCAAAGGTGATAGCGGCACATAACAATTGGGCGCTATTTTTTTCAGGTCTTTACAGATTTGACATTATACTTTGACATGAAAATGATTTAAACCAATTATATTAGACATTAAAATCACAGAATCAGAATCATCACAGAATATATGACAAAAAAGAAATATGATTTTGAACCCTCCAAGAAAATCTATTTATTGAAGATTTTTTATTTAGTATTGTGTAAAATCAGTGCAGTTTTTTACTTCTATACCTCAATGAGATTTAAAGTGAAGACAGTCATTACTGACTGTCAATATTTTAAGTTTGCACTGCACTTACTTGATGCAGTAGAACCAAAAGGTAAATGATTGGTTATTGTGATATTTTTTATATTTTAGAATTGTTTGAATTAATTTTTGTGAATGTTGATGTTTTTTTTTTCATATAATGATTATTTACTGACTGACCTCTAGTTCTTCGATGACTTTCTCGAGCTGGTCTTCAGAGACCGGTGCAGCCCCAGCCCGGGCACGTTCGGCATTCAGTAGTTTCAGCCAAGCCGAGTCCGTAGCATCCAAGTCATAGCTACAAGCAGCCTCGGCCCGCGCCGGCGTCGTACTCAAAATGTGCTTTTCTGCTGAGTAATGGGCATCGCGAGCCAAGTGCACGTATTTATCTTTAGGTCTGAGGAAAAAAGAAAGGAAATCACGTTAAGATAGTTTTCTACTCTATTAGCTCTCTCTCTCTACTATACTATACTATACCCTGCCAAGCTCTACTTTGGCACAATGTGTTTACATTAAAAACAGATGAAGAATTTAACAAACGCAAAAAAAGTTATAAATACAATTTATGAAACTAGTTATATATACCATGTTACCAGTGTTACCATGTGAGTGAGTGAACACACACCGAATTAACATTTTAATACATATATATATACTAGCTACTACCCGCGACATCGTCCGAGTGAAATTTAATGTTTTTTTAATTTTTTTTAAAATCGGTGTAGCCGTTAGAAGATGACCCGGAACAAACAGACGGACAGAAAGACGAAAAAATTAAACTGGTTTCTAGGCATAGATATGGTGTATAAACCTATTTAAGCGTGAAAAAAAGGCTATTATTGTGGAATATGGAGGAACGAAAACAATATTTGTATTAACTTTACTATTATATCCATATTCGCAAATAAATTTTGTTGTTATTATTATTATTTTATTTTACTTACATTACAAAGAAACACTTTAATATTATTTATTTATTTACATTTATATTACATCTTTTGTACTTATACTTAATATGATAAACAAAATGACAACCAACATAATATTCTAATGGTATTTTTAACCAAACAGAAACGTTTTCCTGTTGACCCGCACTGAACTTATATCTGATCAAATATACAACCAAGTTGTTTTAAAACTGTTAGTACAAAGGCATCACAGCAATTGACGTAGAACCGTCGACACAGAACAGTCTAGTGCTAAACAAACAGTTTTTTTACATTACAAATCTCTAACAAAGAAATAATATTCCAGGTTCAGTTTATCCTAACTTCTCAAAAGTTTTCCCTAAATCATTATAACTTTTATTAAATCTCTCAATATCCATTATTATTATTATTGATGCTGGTTTCTACTAGAAGTAGATACTAGTAGAATAATGGATTTAAGTTTCGATTCGAAAGTAGTCTTTAATAATCAAATTAACAACGAAAATTTGCACTCACAATTTGAATTCTTGGAAGTTAGGCGGTGGTGGGTTGTCGATGATCTCGACTTTAGGCGCCGGCAAGGAGTCAGGGTTAACGGGAACTTGGACGCCCCGCTCCCAGTCCTGTTTCCACGTATCTGTGATTATCCAGTACGAAGACGGCGTCAATGGTTCATTGTCCGGCAGCTTCATGGCGCTGATAAGGTCCTTTCTGGAAATTACAATTGGGACAAGTCAGAATTGGAACATTTGGCTTTTCAAGTATGTTAGTTTTTTTGTTAATAACCATTTGTGATTTGTTGAATCATGCAAATTAATGATTTTTTTAAAACAACTATAGATGAATATACTTAGCATTACTTGCTATCAGAAAAGACATATGGTTTTTTCTGTGATTATTTCTGTTGTCTGATTCACATAACAATAATTTTGTAATTTACAAATACAAAATTATTGTTACATTACAAAAAAAGCACATAAAATATACATTCAAAAATAGTCTTATGATAAGAATCGTTTTACTTTCTACTATTATTTATGTACATATGCAAACATGTGTGTAAAAAAATTGTATCATATGAAATTTTGTTATACATATTAATTATAACATTTTCAATACAAAAAGGTTAGAGGTTACGTTAACTTTTCACCATATGAAGTGATGAAACGGTTAATTTATAATTTGTTACATGAACTTATTTCGAATTTTTAAGTTTTAAAATACCAATATATTAAATTGTACTTTTAACCAAGACGTAAGAAGAGAAAATGAAAAGTTCAGGTGACCTTGGACTTCAGTTAATATGCATTTTGAAGAAGGGATTTGAACAAACTTAAAAGAAATTTTCAGAACTAGGAATTGCATGAAAATAAATGAAATTCACAGGAAAGTTTAGCCTAAACCATTAGACAACAAAATCATAGTATGAAGGACATGTTGGAACAAACTCATTAATTACTATTAAATGCTTAATTATAAGCTTTTAAATCTATTTCACTTCCTATTAATTAAAGATAAACTATCTAATAGGATACTTTATATCATATTACCACACTATTTTATTAGTGGTTGAAATGAGATATGTAAAATGTACCTTGCATGTAAAAAAAGCAGATAATATTTTTAGTTAGCTTATTTGTTACATATTAGTGAGCTTCCTCAGCTAATTCCCAGTCACAAACAAATGTTATGGTAATTCGTGTAAAACTTTCTATGATTAGAAGCAGAAGTGTTATGACAGAACAATATATCTATATTGTTGCGAACATCAAATGTATTAGGTACAACTAACACCAACAAAATTAAAAAACCAGAATACAAAAAACATGGAATTAAATATACCTTCTATGTTCTTATCCTACGATTTTCATAATAAGAGATTTTTGTACATATTCGCTTATGCCTCACATTCTTACATAATATATGCCGTTTTAGTAAACTCTCCTATTCAGTATATAGAAATATTGGAAAGCATTATAAATGAGAGAATATACCTTATTTTACTGACTTCAAATTTCAAGTCATTATGTTATGTGTGTATTCAATATATAAATTGATGTTTTTGTATGTATTGTGGAATATATTCTACATTATATCAGAAAAGTTTTAGTGTGCTAGATCACATACAGTTGTGAGGTAGGTAAATTTCTGTTCAGGTGGTTCATTTTTTGTTAAAAAGGTTATCCTTTAACATGTTTGGTTGAGCTATTACTTTGAAAACCTTTTCGTTTTTCCAATTCATATATGCTTGTCAACCCCCCTCCCCCTCCAAAAATGAATTTGAAAGGGGGGGTAGACGAGCGTACGAGTCACCTGATGGAAAGTGGCAACTGCTGGCAGTGAACGCATGCAATTAACAAAAGCGCGTTGTCGGCCTTTGAGGAAGGGGTACAATCTTTTCTAGAACGTTTGAAGGTCGTATCATACCGGAAATACCGTAGACGATAAGTTAGCCATGTGATACGATTACGGCAACTTGCGCCTGTTCAACCAATTCCACGTAGCACTCAGTTACATATACGATAGCTAATGCAGAGTGAAGCTACATGTCTGCATAAGCCAAGGGATCGATCGGATCGGAGATCTTTTGGCTATCGATGATTCGTATCGCTGGAGAAGCTGGTTGTGGGGTGCCTCTACATACAGATGAGAACAGTATTCCATATATGGCCATTGCGGCTTATAGAGTTGGAAACGGTGGGTCAGAGTAAAATACTAACTTGATCTGTTCAGCACATCCAAGCTTCTTCGCGTTTAATTTGACCCTCAACTAGACTGACTTCGTTACAAATGCGGATGCCTAAGATTTCGATAGTGGTTAAGGCAAAAAGGGAGGTGCTCTAAGACCAGGGGACCATAATCTTCTGAACGACTATAAATTTACTTAAACAAAACAAAAAAAAAGAGATATGGATATAAAAGAAATATAGTTTGAAACAAGACAGAGAATAATTAAATTTTTATATATTTTCTCGATTCCTTCTCACAAATTGACATTTAAGAATGAATGTGAAAAATTTTATTGCATTGTATAACGAGAAATACATAACACGATCTAGCTGAAACAACAACTACTGTTAAATAACATATTAGGCCTTTGTTTATGGCCAAAAAAGATCAACCTACAATGACGGTTCTTTGCATTTTAGTTCTTTACCAAAAAAAATGATAATTTGACAGACTAACTGAGGAATGAACTAGAGACGGGAGTCAGAGATCTAGGAGATATACTATGAGCCTCTCCCAATCTTTGTCATATTTGCAGATAAAACTACGTAATTTCTTCTGTGGAGTTGTTTACCTTAAATAAACCAATCATCGATCATGGGGGCTGCCATAAGCTCTTATTGAGATCCAATCTCAGACGAACTGAATTTATACGTCATTTTAGAAACGAATATTTTGGTCTTTATTTCTTTAGACAGCATGTTTATTTTAGAATAGAAATCCTTATTTTTAAGACTGATATTTGATTTGCAATTGGATCGCGATAAGCGCTCATGTTAGTCCCCCACTTTATACAATTGTCATTAGATTAGAACTCTGGAAGACTTCTAATTAGTGCAGCCCGTAATAACAATGTAACTTTAATATTTATTAGGAAACTCTATTTACGTGATTTGATCTTTAAATTGACTTAATTTTTTTATTTGTGTACCGATTGACGTTGAACATACACTAAATGTTAAGGGAATCTTACCACTATATTTGAGTGTAAAATTTAATCTAAATTGGATAAGCAGTTTATTAGTTTAGATCAGCGTGTACAAACGTACACAGACAAATAGACAAAAACTCTAACAATATTTTATGTGCTATTGCGTTGATAAAGTCCCAATAATATTTTTCTCACATATCTACCATGTACAGACAGCGATCCCTTACATTTTTGTTATATGTACAGATGTAAAGTTACACTTGGACTTTATCTAAGCATTCATTTTATTACCTCATCTATTTTTCATGAAAAAGATCTTCCAGAATTCAAGTTTGTTGACATAACGCAGAAGAAGCTTGTGATGTGATGGAGACAAGTTCAGAACCAAAACGAGTTACATTAAAACCACTAACCTAAACCAATAGAACACAAACTTGGTAGTAAATTTTCTAAACCAAATCACTAGTTTAAGTACAAAGTGTTCAATTATGTACTCATAAATATTAAGATTTATTTTCAATACTTATCATATAATCAGCAAATCTTGCGAAAATGAATGTAAATTGATGTACTGAAAGATCGACATGCAGATAAGATGCAATAGTGAAAGATGATATGTATCATACATATACATACATATCAAAACGGCGGATAATGAAGATCGTGCGAAGTAGAGGTGAAAGAGTGGAAAGCTGATCTCGAGCGTCGTCGGACGCAACTGGGATTAACAAAAGTCAATCGGAGGATGTACGAAATAGTCGATCTTGATTGCACAGATAAACCATAAAAGCTCAAGGTATTTATCAAGTACTCTAACACAATTACTTACTTAATTACACCTACAACCAGACTACAGAGAACTAAGGGACCAGCTAATAATAACAAACTTTATTTCAGTATTTCTACAATAATGCCATCAATATCAGCATTTAATACTGTATCTACATAAACATATGAATATATTTAGATAATAAAGTCAATTTTCCGATTATCCCTGTTATTTTTCACAACATAATTCAGCAACACCTACACCGTACTGTGTGAACCCGAAAATGGTTGATTTCATTCAATGAGACTAAGTGACACAACTGTGAACTATCAGACTTCAGAATTACCATAACACATAACCTTGAGTGGGACGACCACATTACTCTGATAACAAAAATGGCAAACTCATTCATCAAAGACCTGTTTCTCAACATCTGCTTAACATACATAAGCCCTCTGTTTGAATTTACCTTACAAATATGGAATCTATATTTAAAAAAAGATATTGAAATGTTAACACTAAAATTTTTTCTATAAGAAACTCCTCTTGGAACTCAATTTGGCAACACTGGAACAGAGAAGAATAAGAAAAGATCTCATGAAACCTACAAAATAATGAACCACCAATACAATGTGAGATATTGAAGCAATATACACAATGGACCCAATCACACAGCCAAGGGGTCACTTCTATGAAACTTAGCAAGCATCTGTGGACTACCAAACTTAGAAAACATTTTTATCCAAACCAAGTGGTTCAATATGAAACTCTCTGTCAGAAAGTGTGATGTGGCCTGAATATAAACATTTATTTAAATAGACTTAATAAACATTTAAAAACATTAATGTAATTATATACAGCTTTGAACTATAAGTGTATGAAATATTATAATAATATAAATGGCTTCTATGTAACTATATAAAGCAAAATTACCGTATTAAATTCAATAAAAACGAAGGTGTAAAGAGAAATAGCTAATGTAGAAAAAGTAATTTGAGTACCATCAAATTAGTGTACAGGACCATTGGTGGTCTCTACATAAGTTATGTGACATAAAATGGCTCCTAAAAGCCTGTGTATGCCCCAGGAGGATTCTCGAAAGAGCTTCATATGCTCACCTAGCCAATCTTTCTTGGATGCGTACAGGACCTTCTTAGTAGAGCCCACAACCAAACTAACAACACAAGTTAACAAAAATATGACAATATTGAGGTTAGTTACCAGTTATGTGTGTATCATAG
>JANTPX010164938.1:0-10406 GCA_024757885.1 Apantesis nais | reverse complement strand
ACTGCCCCAAAGTTGAATACCATACATCCAGATGGGTTTTAATATAGACTTGCAAATTAGAAACTTGTTGTTTAGAAAGCTTTCTATATCTTATGTTGAGTTCCTCTCTTTTAGTCTTTATGTACTGTTTCGCGTGTTTTCAATCGACGATCCAGTTGTAAGCCGAGCTACCTTACACTATCTTGGAGTGGTAAAATGGAGTGTTACAATATGGACAAGAGGGCTCCATTTTTTTAAGCCACTTTTTAATAGCACCAAGTTCTTTTTGGAGTTGGTCGCTACAGCCAGATTTCTATTGCTCGGAAACGAGAACGGCAACTTATGTAGTAAATAGTGGCAAATGGTATATACTTAACCGATCTTGCATATCTTAATAATAAAGTATCAAAATAATCATTTTTGATACCGAACTACTTTGTGAAACTTATGTATAGACTAATCTATGAATATTTAAAAATAAATATTTTAAGGGTTCACTTCAAATCTCGACCGTTCCTTGGACACAATAATTTAAAAATATATTGGATTTGACTCCTTACGGCTCCAGCAAATAAAATATTATTTACAGTTTGATTTATATGATCGATAATAAAAAAGTGCTTAATACATAAAAGTTTTCATTGAAATAAAAATATATATTGATAATTCATGTTATTGTTTGTTGCGATTTTTCACGATAAAAGTAAAACATTTCCTAAAACTGTTAAAATTTATCGAAACAGTAAAATGAATTTGGTATATACTTAAAAATAAACATTTAAATGTTAGTTATAAAAATATGCTTATTTCCCATCGTACCATACAGTTTACCTACATATTACTGCTATGCTATGTCATAAAAAATAGTTTAGCATATTATATCTACGAAAATTTGCCTGCCTATCAGTTAGCAGGAAATTTGCAAGAACGTAATAGTTTGTCAGATTCTGAAAATGAAAACTCACAGAGTGAGAATGGAGCCTACTTTCAAATATATGATGAAGTAAATAATTACGGTCGCCGAGGCAAGAAAAAAAGACATTTACACGACGGAAAGCACAGAAGATCTGACCATGAATGCAGTTGCAATAAATGTAATACACACTACGAATATTGCAAGACAATCTGTGACGAAATGTGTTCTCAAAATTTCGTTCAATATTCTCTTATTCAAAAGCCGCCAAAGATTGTTCCATTACCGTATCCGGTACCAATTATGTTCATGACCCCACGGGCTCCTGCTGACAGCACCTCGAGTTCTACGATTTCTACAATTTCTACCACTAATTCAAAAGAACCAGTAGCAAGTTTAAAGCTGGAATTTACTACTACTAAACGACCACGTCCAGTAAGCACGACAATAACGGTAAGAACAACAACAGAAGCGACTGAAACTTCTTGTGAATTTTTGGAAATGTCATTAGAAAAAAACCCTATCAGTTACGAAGAAATAGTACGTGTTAATCCAGGATTACCAGATTTTACAAAGTCGGCTCCAAAGTTATTAAGAGAAGCTCACGATACGTATCGCTTAGGAAATTCAAAACCTACACTCTTCAAAACGTATCGACCTAATTTGATTAGAAAAATGGTAAATTATGAAAAGAGACCAGTAATTCCATTTAGAACAGGCTCCAACTACCGTGCAACAAAATCACCTCATAAAAGAATTCCATTATACAAAATAGTTACTATCCCAGAAGGGTTGATAGAAAACCTTGTGGGAAAATTTAAGGGTAAAACATTAACTGCGCCGAGAAAAAAAATCCGACATTAATGTAAAATTGTAAACCTTAGTCTATTAAAGACTGTTTTGTATATTTGTTGTGTAATACTTAGTAGTTAGTGCCTTCAACCTAGATCTTAATCGTCCAAAAGATCCAAATTGTGCTATTGAGGTGAAGTCTATTTTCGATTGATTGATCGATTGAACAAAATGTTGAACTTTCTATTACATATGTCAATTTAAATTGTAATAACGACAATTTTGATTAATTTATATTTTAATTATTAACTTTCAAAATACGCGACATGCTGTTGATGTGGACTTATACCAAAAATAAATGTAATATATTGAAATGTCATTTTTATTCTCCTGTATACAAATAATAATAGTACTCAAGTAAAGCGTTTACCAACGTACCACAGTAATAATCCCAAAAATTATGTTATATTGCTCATTTACTTTGAATTTGGTTAAATTTCTTTTTATATCTGGTATTCATAGTAAATCTCTTTAAAGTTGTAGAATATTTTTATGAGGCTAATTTCATAAATGGTAGTTTTTTTTCTTTAATCTGCTTTTTTTATGGCATAGAGGGCAAACGAACACACATGTTTCGTGATAATGTGTGTCTACACAGCTCATGAAAACCTGCAATTGAAGAGACACGAGTCCGTTGCAACCCTTGAATTTCTTTACCGAAAACTATCCGAAAATATCAATAAGCCCGAATTTCTACCAATTTAACATCGAATTGAGGCAACAATGTACTGTGATAAACCATAGTAACATGCAGGAAAAAATCTATTTATTTTTATATTTATATAGCTCATAAAACAAACTATGTATTTTGGTTTTTATGGTTTAATGAATACTAACCATTCCTTTTTTTCAGAATAGTATTAACATTCACATTTATTTCATAAACAGGAAACTTTTCTCTATATTTTTATCAATAAATATATTTTAAAATGAAGTCTGTATGTACTCAGGTAATATATTTCAAGTATATACTTATATTAAATATCCAAGAGTGATGTGAAGTCACTCATAGTATCAACTATATATATAATAAGAAGTATTTTATTTACTTTTTTATACTGTTTTTGTATCTTAAGGTACTAAAAAGTATCCTACAATATTTTGTTAAAATATATTTCATACTATTCTAAATTCATTTATCTATCCTCAGGGAATATACTGTAAGTAAATGGTGTTAGTTCGACGAACAGATAGTGCTCAATGATTCTTTTTGCGTCCGTCCGTTCCGTATAGGTATGCTAATCGATATATAATAATCGATTGAGGAGTTAAAGACTGAAAGAATAAACTCATATTTTAATTTATACTCATAACGTTATCTAGGATGAGAATACTAATTGTTTTATTTGCAAATATAATAGTGTATATTCTTTAATATTTTCTGGTAACTGTTTCCAGATTTTCAATATTTTACTACTGTGTCATACATTTGACATTAGCATATCTTATATGATCTATGGAAACATGGATGAAAGTTCTTCAAGTTCCAGTAGTGAGCAGACGGATTATAAAGAAAGTTTTTTGAACTTACGTGACAGAAACAAAAATAGACACAATCATCATCATATGAGAATATTCAATTCTGGCCATTGCGGCAGATCTAGAAAGCAGTGCAGCTGCGACAAGTGCGGTTCAAAAAACGATTGTTGCAAAAACTTTTGCAAAAAAAGTTGTCCGTCAAATGATCTAACATCTTACGACACATCTTTACAATTGACACAAGATGTTGTCGTCATGCCATATCCTGTACCAGTCTTGGTGTTGTTAAAAAATACATCAGCAACAGCGACGACAACAACAACTACAACGACCACAACAACTGAAACTACTACAACAACTACAACTACTACAACAACTGAAACTACTACAGAAACAGAACCTACTACAGAAACAGAACCTAGTACAGAAACAGAACCTACTGAGACAGAGTCAATTCCGGAAATAAATGTAACAAAACCTCCCGTGGCGAACCGCGTTATGAAATTTCACGTTGATTCTTCAAATACTAAAGCCATTAAACGATTTAACGTTATAACCAAAAAACCACACAGGAGGTCGTATAATCATATACCAAAATCAAAAATAAATAATCCCCTTCCGAAGTATGGCTTAGTAATTATACCAGAAATATTATCAAATATGGTGGCAAATAAATTAAAGGAAAAAAGATCTCTTCTGAAAGAAAAGGAAAAATTATTGGCTTCTTAAAGGCATAGTTAACAACAGTCAATTGTGGAGGTATTAAAATTGTCTGTTACAGATCCGTGATATAGGTATAAGTAATTGCAGCATTAATTTGTTATAGAAAACTTTGTTAAATGTAATGTATGCTTAATTATCTAACAAGATTTCCTAAAACAAATAATTGAAGTACATGAAAGTACAAATAATAAAAATAATATTTAATGTATTTTAAATAAAACATATACGTACTTCCTTTCGATAGCCCAGTTTTCTTAATGAAGATAATAGTATTTCGAAGAGTAGCAATTACAGGGCCCTTAGTAGAGGGCTCACTCCTAACCTAACTAGATATAAAAAACCCAAAAAAAAGTTGTGTTGTTTTGTAAAAAAATATTTCGACACTAGCGATTTTCTGTACAAAGATTTATTTGAAATTTATAAACCTTTCCATTGACAGTTGGATATCATCTGAAATTTAAGTATTAAACTAAAACACGTCTGGATCGAAAACGCACTCAAAATGCAATCGAATGAACTTTTGACGTGACAATGTCTAATAAATCGAACGCCGGCTGCATGCACGAAAAAGGATGACTCATTGTCCCGTTACGCTCATTGTCCCGTTAAAAGTTAAATTTGATTCCTAAAAGTATGCAATCATTTCATCAATGTTTTGTTGTGACGTTGTCCGTAAACCAACTTTACAGATAACCAATTTTTTTTAAGTAGTTTAACAAATACATACTAATTTCATGTAAATGATTACTACTTTATCTTATATAAGTGAATTATTTTAAGATTATCGAGCATATGAAAAGATCAAAGTAGCGAAATCTCTAATACCTCGACCACTTGCGCTAATACTTTTTACTAATACAAAAAAGTAGTGAGAGTACTATAAAGATTTTTTAATCTGGTATGGTGTTTACTAGCTGAATTTGTTTTCCCAATTCGATGGGTCTTTAAATGATATAGTGACAAACATCATAATTGAGAAATTGCAGTGTATCGTAGGTCGACTTCGGTAGGTTTAAAGATTTAAAGTTTAAAGATTGGCTTACTACATATACTTAATTTATTATTTAATAATCTTCTAAGTTATTCAATTCAATTTATTCGATTTTAACTTATTACCCGTATGAGTTGACACAACCCGTATAACATTAATTACTTAAAACAATTACTGAGTCTGAAATAAATTTACGGTTGGTAATAAAGTAAAATATTATTGATTAATTGACATTTCTCAAAAAAATCTAGTAGAAAAAACGAACTTGAGTAGCGACATAGATGATTTGTCATTTATATATCTTTTTTTAATTTCCTTTATTTGAAAAAAAATAACAAACTGTTGTAAAATTACCACTTAAGTTTTATCGTAGACAAATCTATGCTACGAATGTCTTGTTATCATGTATAGAAAAATATAATAAATATTATAATTTTAAAATGGGTTTGTATAAATACTTACATTTAATACACAAAGAAAATGTTTAAGTGTAACCGTTACAAAAATATTTAGATACGCACTTTCAAACACTTCATAATTAAAATCAATTCAAATCTAAACACACACTGTGTCTAAAATTTACACTATCAATTTCGTATAGATTTCCAATAGGTTAATTAAAAACCAAGACTATGTGTATAAAGTTTAGTTAACATTATGAATTAATTGATTTACTATTGTTTAGACAATATACCGCGACACATACAGCGTGCCCTGACCTTTCAGAAGTCGACAAGACTGCGCCGGAGTCGTGCGGGGTCACCACAGATGTATTTTTAGAGTTTAAAGTTCAAAATACGACTGTTTCAAGACGAGATGACCGCCCGCAGCTTCCGCACGTGATCGCATTATGTTATTGAAAATAGATTACTGAAAGATAATCTCTGAAATTATACAATGCAATTGAATCGTAAAAGACCTTGTCGAAACCCTTGAATTTGATAAACAAACTCTGTACTAAACAGAGCTTTTAAAAAGTTTGCGTTTGTTTGTTGTACCGAGAATTTATTTAGTTTAGATTTATTAATCTATAATACCTTTCAAGTGCCTATACTGGTAAATGTATAGGCATGTAATCTTTACTTACCTGTTAAATGATTTTCAATATGGAAACATATTTATATCATAAATTCATTTTATTATTGACAAAGCAAACAACAAGTTTCAACAATTCCTCTTTTGTCATTTATGTAAATGTATAAAGTGATTACTTTTCCATTTACGCCATATTGTACATTCCCGCCAAATATCACCGAGAAGAAAAAAGTTTCGTCAGTGTATAAGAGTAAGTGAATACGCATGCGCGTACGTTGTAGAAGTAAAGCGACAGGTCAACACCGAGTTATTTTTGTACGACGATCACACCAACGTATTTAAAAGTAATACGACTTCATCAATTCCAAGGAATCAGGTCACAATAATAAAATAAAGCAATATTTAGGTACGCTACAAATAAAAATAAAGTTATGGTGGGTTGGAACTTCTATGTCAAAAATTCTATTCTTAAAAAGGAATTTCTGGCTAGAAATCATTTTCATCATTCATTTTTTAATATTATTTCATAAACAGAATTATGTGGGTATGGCTAAGCTATTGTTAACTGACGAACATAAATTCAACTCACTATGTTATTATTTTTCAAATGCATTCATAGACCTATTTCTTAACGTTCCACGAATTCATTCCGTGCGGTAACCGGGTCCGTCGCAATAGATGGAGGCAACACATGCGATGTATTCAAAGAAATAGAAATGCATTAAAATGTATCTGAAAGAAAGATTTACTGTTAGAGTGGTTCACTGCCCCCACAACTTGCTAAAAACTATTTAAATCTCTTTCATAAAATATTTGTATGTAAATACAATAATATTTTTAATTTTTTTTAACCCACTTCAAAGGAGGTGTTTCTCAATTTCGATGTTTCTTTTTTTTAATGTATATTTAGGCATAACTCCGTCATATCTAGACAGAGTTGCAAAATTCTCTTTTTGTTCAAAAGGGGTGTATTCCGAATTAGTCCCATTTAAATTGCATGAAGATTTGATGATGGGTTTCGGAAACAGACAACGGAACTCTTCAAAACATGATAACAAAACAACCACGATTACTGCTATCGCAATAACATCACCCCTGTACACTCGAAAAGGTTACGCAGATATCTCCACTCCATGTTAGTATGTTTGAAGTCGGTTTAACCTTTTTTAAAGGATCTTGTCATAAGATATTTTTCGGACCATTACGTTTTACTTGACACTAATTTAACGTTTAATAGAATATGATGATTTAATTTCCGTGAATGTTGATATGCATACATTTTATATTAATAGAAAACGTAATCTCACAGCACAGGACGTCTGACACGTGGTACTTATATTAAACGACGAGGGCAAGCGATTATCGCCCTTAGCCTTCAATATAGCAAACGAAAGAGAATGACCATTTGTGGTAGCGGTTTTTTTCATGGCCCTAGAAGAAAATAATAAAAATCATTGTCTTTAGTCTTGAAATCACTTTCTATCAGAATAATAGCGTAGTACCTGGAGCTTCCTTTTCAAAATAATAAGATATGAAATAACTTTTACTCTAATATTATATTTTACCCCGCAAAACTGCTTAATTTACTGCCGTAAAAAGATTAAAAAATATGTTGGATAGTTGTTTCTTTTTAATTGATTACAAATCAATGTGTCGGTAGATTTATAAAGTAGCTGGCTCGTTTTATTTAGTTTTTACACCAGACAGATTAATTAAGACACTTTTTACTTTGCACAACTATTCTGTGAAACTAGTTATTGTCTGCGGTATTTCCGGACCGAGACGACCTTCAAACTTCAAGAAAAGAGCGAACTCCTTGAAGGCCGGCAACGCCTTTGTGACTTCGAGTTGCAGGTGTTGGCAGCGGTATCTAGCGCTCGCAGCAGTCGGATCACCTGATCATGAAAGTATCTGCTTTCCATCAGGTGAGCTGGCTGCTGGTTCGCCCCCTCTTCTATAAAAAAATGACATGACTTAATATAACCTAATTACTGCACACCCCAGCTATAGTATCATCTGGTTATCTATATTTTTTAAAGTGATTTGGTTTTGTTGTACTTAATAATGTATTTATGGATTTTTTACATATTAATTTATTTCGGTTCGATTATGATCTAAAACTTGCTGATAAAAAATTAATAAAAATATCGTTTATGTTTATTAAAATAATATAACAATAAAAATCCGAGTTGGCACCATTGACCACTCAAAGTTAAAATCGTCAAGGTCAAATACCATCGGTTTTTAACTTTACCTTAGGTTTTGAATGACTTTACAGTCAAGTATCGTAGTTTTTGTATCCATAATTGTGATGTTCGTTATAATGACTAATTTATTTGGATGTTTTTTTTGTATGTTTATATTGAGTAACGACAATACTTACAATAAAGTGTAGTTGTGTGTAATCCGTCCTTCATTGTACAAATACTTGTCGGAAAATGTTGACCATTGTATAAAAACGAACTGAAATTTAAACTACTGCTTCAAACGATCCTTATGCGATTCAAAGACACAGGAGTAGATATACAGGCTTTCTAATAATATAATATCTTCACATATTTCCAACACAGCCCTTTGATCCTAAACCAGGCTGAGTTTGTACTATGGTAATTTCTGATAAACACACTTCTAATAATTTTTAAATACATACTCATTACAGAAAAATAACACCCAGACACTTCACTTGATATAAATTAATTTATTTAGAATATTGCTATATATATTATTTATAATTATTTTCACTTTAGAATTGAATCAGTTTAAGTGAATAATGAAATTAATGAGGATCTTCCTCTGAATTATAGATATTTAATATAAAGATGATGTTAAGTTTTTTTTTTATGAGGATATGGTATGAACTGTGGCAACTTCGACATACAGCGCAATGAAGAAACATACTACTGCGCCATCTATCGAAGATGCACCGAACTACGTAGTAACTAATATGGAATAACTACTAATCTTGTATCGCGATATGAAAGTTCTCACGCCGATTATCATATCTACAACTTCCCAACATCAACCTTTGGGAGCCGCGGCTCACCAGGCATAAGCACCTCGCGTGGTCGAAGGATCCTCTCTTTGTGTGCGAGGGACTTGACATCCGTCCCTCCACAAGTCATTCTCTCTTTAGGACTTATAGGTACTTAAAGGAACATTTTAAAAAGTGATAGTTTACACAATTAATGCTAGTATGTACCGCTTTGATAACAATGTTCATCTAAGCTCATTCCTGAAATCCTAACGTATCTACAAGATTTCAGCATTAAAAGTCTTTAAGCAAATGTTGCATATCGGAATGCCATCTATATTATTATAATGATTTTTGTGTTTTGTTTTCAGTTCTTCCATTTAAGTGTGGATTTCCACCACCTATATAAATAAGGACGGCTTAAGGAAAATGGCTGGTAGGCTGCGGCGCATGGATACGGACTGCTCAAGATCGGGATAGATGGCGCTCTTTGAGCTCTTTCATTCAGCAGTATGCAGGCAATATGTTAATAATTTAAAAATCTATAGAAACACCATTTCCATTCTGATTATTTTTACACCTGTTTATTTTTTTAACAATTTCAAC
The DNA here is from genome assembly GCA_024757885.1 of Apantesis nais. Taxonomy (NCBI): domain Eukaryota; kingdom Metazoa; phylum Arthropoda; class Insecta; order Lepidoptera; family Erebidae; genus Apantesis; species Apantesis nais. Next base: position 857 of record JANTPX010164938.1, on the reverse strand, counting down.
AAAAAATGTAACGGAAGGTGATGATTTATTCAGTATTTTTACTATCCGTTGTGATTACTTAACTAGCTATGAGCCTAGTTTGATTTCCTATACATTGACCTTTTTTAGGTTATATTACGTTTTATAAAAAACCCACGCTTTTTATATAAAATGGTATATATTTTTTTAATGAAATTTGGTTACATTACAAACCTTTTTCACAACTTTAGATTGGACGCAAGTCTGTACCGTGGTCCATACAGTCATGGTCATTCTCCTTTGTGCAATAATTCTTCTTCATATTCCTTGAATTGATATTTCTTAATCCATAATCCTTAGAAGGAAAAGCGAAAGGGTTTATGGATTCTAACATACGGTTACACAGTCGTTTTGTGGGTTCTACAGTACAAAGTTACCGAAGGTTATTTGGTGGGTACTACTGTACAAAGTTATTAAAATTCATTTTAGGTGTACCACCGTACAAAGGTATCAATAGTCGTTTTGTGGGTACTACCATACACAGTCACTAAAGGTTGTTTTGTGGGTACTACCGTACAAAGTTACCAAGAGTCGTTTTGTGGGTACTACCATACACAATCACCAAAGGTTGTTTTGTGGGTACTACCGTACAAAGTTACCAAGAGTCGTTTTGTGGGTACTACCGTGCACAGTTACCGTTAGTTGTTTTTTGGGTACTACTGTACTCAGTTACCAAGAGTCGTTTTGTGGGTACTAACATACACAGTCACCAAAGGTTGTTTTGTGGGTACTACCGTGCAAAGTTACCAATAATCGTTTTGTGGGTACTACCACACACAGTCACTAAAGGTTGTTTTGTGGGTACTACCGTACGAAGTTACCAAGAGTCGTTTTGTGGG
>JANTPX010164937.1:0-14850 GCA_024757885.1 Apantesis nais | reverse complement strand
TAAAAGTATAGAACAGTTAAAATGCGGATATATTTTAAATCATATACGTATTACCAGCCATCAAGCAACTAACAAGTCCAGGTTAATATAAAAAACTTAGGTGAATGACTGGGAGTACTAAAAATTAGCGTATTAGCCGTTAGAACAGGAACACAACGAATCTAATATCTAAATATAACATTATTTCAGTCTCCGGAGGGTGTAAAAAACAATGTGATGGGTACTCTGTCGGCGTGGGGGAATTATTCAGCCGATGTGAACACGGTGCGATTGCACGCTGCATTGGCGTTGTTCCACGCGCTCGTGCAGGAACGACGCGCGTACATCCCACAAGGTATATCTGAGTAAATTATACTGGAATTAAACACCTATTAGTTCCTGTACCCCCGCCCAAACAGACACATACATGAATTACTGTTGAATAACGAGTACGTGCGCAGGCTGGTCGCGCTGGTACGCGTGGGAGTGGGGCGAGGCGCTTGCGGGCGCGCGCGCACTGCGCGGCGGCGCGGGCGGGCGCCTGTGCGGCGCGCTGTACGCGGCGCGCGTGTGCACGGCGGCGGACGCGCGCGTGCTGGGCGCGCTGCAGCAGCGCTACCTCGCCGACGGCGTGCTGGCGCCGCGCTGGAAGCCTGCCTGTCTGGCGCATCCGCTGCCTGCGGCTACCGACTTGCAGGTAAAAAACCCGTCTAACAAAACTTCTGCCGAACAGGCTTACTCTATACTTCTTTTATAGCATGAAATGAAGTCACTTCTCGTTCTTGTACGCTTAAATCTTCCAAATTAAATTTCAATGCAGTTTTTATCAATTGAGAGAGTGCTACAAAATGAATGTTTATTTGTATAATATATTATGGATATTAGGTACACTCGCACTACATTACTATATAAATTACACCCGTGTGTAACCGGGGACGGGTCACTAGTATTTTATAAAGAGTTTGATTTGATGAAGCGCTGATCTCAGCAACTACTGCTTGGAAAATTATTTCAGTGCTGAATAGCCTATATGTATATCGACGAATACTTTATGCAATCACGCTACGACCGATAGGAACTGAGCATCGATAAAAACGTACTGCAAATATGGAGACAATTTATTCCTTTTGAGCGACACCGACGAAATAGCGACTATCAGTTAGTCCTTTATAAAAACCTGTACTACTCGAGTATCCACTCAGGCGACCACCGATACCGAACACAAAGTTAACGTAACCTTTATAGTTTTACTGTAATGATTTGCATAAGCGGCGTGCATGTCATTCATAGAGTAAGTAATTTGAGTAGTAATCGATGAAATTCTATTTCATTTACAGGAGTATGTAGTCGCGTTTGATAGTTTGCCCAACATTGACACCCCTGCGCTTCTGTCTCTGCCGGCGAACTGTCGCATTGCCTGGGAAAAAAATACTGCCAATGAGATAATAAGTACGCTAAAAGGTAAAACATATTATAACTTAATTTGTTAATTATTCTTTTATATTCTAAAGAAACCCGTACATTAAAATTTATGTAAGTAAACATCTTTACTGAACTTATATCTGAAATTATGAATGCAGTATATTTTAATTTCACTCTGAAATATTAACATTTTTTATTGTAAATTCTCAACATTACAACTGTTTTCAGAGTTAAATTCTACTGTTAGCGCCAACAACAAGAACGACAGTCTTACACCACTAAAGTCATTACTCTCCTTATGGAAAAAGTTGATGTCAGGAAGCCCGTTTATAAAAGAAGATTATCAAATTGAAAAGGTATAATTCCATACAGTTTTAATTTTTAAAGATATTATATGTAATATATACATATTTAACATGAAGTAATTTACTTACCCGTAAACAGCTGGGTTATAGTCAGCTCGAAGGACTGAAGGACGGACGCATTCAATTGAAAAAACGCTTCGGTGACTAATAAAAAAATGTGATTGTAATTATTAATGTAGGTAACCTATTATACCTCCCTTTCTTATTCTTTCCCGTTACTCTCTAACCACTTTAGCCTGTACTAGAGCCATGTACTTGTTTGTTATCTTCGTAATGTAAAAATGTAGGTACCAAGGATAGCAAAATAATAATTTACTTGAAAGTCATTACTTTAACCCAGCCTTGATCGTCTTTACTATCTCTTCCAAGAGCATTGAGTCTCGTTGCCAATGATATCTACTGTGCTTTTATTTTAAGTTTGGCTTGAGTAGTCCGAAACAAACCTTTTGCAATGCCCGGGTTTTGCTCAAGATAGACGACCAAACTTTCTAATTGACATTAGGAAGACTTGTCATTGTTACTGATTTTACCAACCATTTCTTCAAATACAGGAAGAGTAAAAGCTTATCTGCGCTGCAGCGCTATTTCATTAGTTATATCGTCTAAAAAACGAATTAAAATATGGCCCTAGATCGCGCCGCAAATTTCGTGGCGCTTACGCGTTTCATTCCACGTAATATAAGAACATGTCTTCCCTTTAGTGTTTACGCTGCAGAGGTGACACAGTTTTTATACCTACACAAGTTCCTAAAATAAAAACAATACTTCGTTTCAAAATATATTAATAGATTAGCCACAGCAATTATTAATAATTAGCCAAGTGTCTTCACATCACAGACCACCTCATAATATGTAGATACCGCATCATTGAAGATTTGTTCCGTTTAGAGATCACAAAATTGACGGAATGCAAGGCGACCCCCAAAGGTCGTATCAAATGCGCTCTGATTGGATATTTCAAAGTCGAACTTAGAACGCACCTAACCATAGTTATGGGAAACTTGATCGATAAATTTAGTTACATGATTATGTATATTTATTTTGTTTTGGCGAATGATCCCACCGTGTTGCTGATTCTGTCACCGATGTGGTGCTTCAGGGCGCACGGAACTGTTCGTACCATCAACACTGATTATTATCGGTGGTAGATCTAAGCCCTGGTTTGACAGTTCCTGCAAAACGGCATCCTGCTGAAAGCAGGAATGCTACGAAGCATGAGCAAATGCAGCGGCGGTAAGCGATGTATCTGCAAACTTAAAAAACAATACAACCTGACCTACAGGCTCCTCAAAAAAGCCATTGCCAGGGTGAAATTGGCTAGCTTTTGTAGTCATGTTTAATGTTTTTACTTATTATTTTGTATAGAGCTGATAGTTCATTTTTTGTGGCTCGACTTTTTATCTTAGCATGCTGTAACTCTTGTCTTCTCTGAATAAGTTTCAGTGTACCCTGTTTTAGAACTTTATGGTTACTTTTTGATATTTCGTTAGGGGTTCGGGCGTCCTGTAAGCTCTGGGTTATAGCCTTGGTTAATGTGTTATAGAAAGCTTGTATTGATGTATGTTCATGGCATTTATTTATATCCTGTAGTTGAGATGAAATATTTTGTTTATAGGATATTATTTCCTGTTCAGTTTTCAGTAATGAATATCGATTGCTCTTGTACGCTGTGCGCTTTTTTTTCTGCTTTGTGATAGACATTGTTGCCCTGATTGCTCTGTGGTCCGACGGATAGTTCAGATTTAGAACTTCTATGTTTTGAAAGATGTTTGGTTGATTTGACAGTATATAATCTATTTCATTTTTGTATTTACCATTTGGTGATCGCCAGGTCCATCTTTGGTTTGGTTTTTTATGAAAAAAAGTATTTAAAATGGCAAGTTTGTGTTCTAGGGCGAAATCAATTAGCCTCTGACCTCTCTGGTTTCTTTCACCGTATCCGTTTGGTTTCATTATAAGATGTTCATCTTTTCTTGGTTGTCCTATTTTCGCGTTAAAATCTCCCATTATTATATAGTTCTTATAAGCTTGGTCTACGGCTCTATTGACATTCGAGTAGAAGGTGTTAATCTCTTCTTCACATGCTGTTTCAGTCGGCGCGTATATTTGTATAATTGATATAGACAGTCCTTGTATGTTTAAGTTCAATATCGCTACTCTATCATTTATGCCTATGAAACTTTCAATCCAGTTCTTGCGGGTTTTATTTATTACGAAACCTACACCATGTTTGCCAGGCGTATGTCCCGTGTGGCATAGTATAAAATTATTATATTCTTCTATCCGGGTGCCCGTCCTTCTTATTTCACACAACCCTACTATGTCGTATTTAACTTTAATGAGTGCTTCGCTAAGTTCGATTAAGCGTTCGTAGGTAGATAAGGTTCTGACGTTGTAAGTTATTATGCAGAGTTGATCTTTCTTCCTTTTAGTTGAGTTAAGTGTTTCTTGAGTTCGTGTCTCTTTTCTTACTAATGAAGACGTTTGGGATATCTTCTTTAGAGGGTATTGGTCTTGTTCTTCCACGGTGACCAGCCGGATTGGAAGATGGTTTTTGTTACTTATTTGAAATTGGTTGAATGTTGCATCGTTGAGAGAGGGGGATGTTGCTTGCTATGAATGAAAGTTATTGGTTGTATTATCGATGGTTTGTTTGCGTGGTGTGTTGACGTTATTGTTCACTAAGTAGCTTAAAATGCTTGGTTTTAGAACTCCTTCTGAGACACTGTTTGATCTGGCTTTAGATGGGTTTGCTTGTTTTATTTTGTTTTTCTTGGTGGCTCTTGTTGTGTTGATACCAACTAGTGCTTGAGAATTGGGATCTGACTCTGGTGAAGTCGCTAGTGTTCTTTTGTTGTTTGGTTTTAATATCACGAGTTTGTCATATTTTATCGTGACTTTATTTCCTTTCTCACGCTCTCTATTTGCTTCTTCTTGAAGTGCTTTCCTTTTTTCCAATATGTACTTGGGATAGTCTTCATTTAAATAATATTGAGTATCTTTCAATAATCTTTTTTGTTTAAGAATATTGATCTTTGAACCAAGGGTGGAAAAAGTTACGATTAATGGTCGCGGTTTATCACCTTTTTTACCTACTCTCTTTACTTCCTGAATATCTTTACAATCCAATTTTAAGGACAATTTTTCACTTATGAATTGCAATATATTGTTCTCCAAGTTATGGTAGGATGTCTCACCCTCTGCAATACCGAAGAAAACTATGTTTCTTTGCCTTGCTTGTTTTTCCATAAATTGAATTCTTTTTTCTTGCTGTTCAACTTTTTCTTTCAAAATGTTATGTTTTTCTTCCAATATGGTAAATTTCTCATCTAATTTGTTAATTATGTTCAGTGTTACTTGTGCTGTCACCTTTTCACCACTTTTCTGAATTTCAGTTTTTTGTACGTTGAGTTCCTTTTGAATGTTTTGTAAGGCTTTCATAATTTCCTCCATAGTGTTTTGTTTTGGTATTTGTTGCGCCCTCCAGTAGTACTCGATAGTATTATTTCGTCGCTATTAAGCTGTAAGCGATAGATCGAAACGTAGTGTGTTTTTTTTCCACTAGATGGCGGTGTTTCTCCGTGTATTTACTATGACCAATAGATTATTTTGTAGTTGTTGTATGTGCTTCCACGTAGTGTGCTTTTTTTCAAATAGATGGCGCTGTTTCACAGTCTATTTACTATGACAGATAAGCGAATTGCAGTCATTCAGATGTGAGGGTATGTTTTCCAAAAAATTAAGTAATTTTCGCAATTTCCTTTTTATTTGCACTCCAGCACTTTCATGGATTAACACTGGTACAACTTAAGTTCTTTGATTCGCGAAAGTACCGCTAAAGTTCGTAGATTGTTGTTTGTTTTCACTTCAGTTATTTAGGTTTTCAGTTCATTATTCATTAACTTAGAACCTTGACTTCATTGTATAGTCACAGTCACTTGTTTGTTGACACTTGTACGATTTTTTATCACTTATTTCACTGTAATTATATTTTTAAATAACTTTTTATTCGGACTATGTTGTTACAGCGTCTCAGTAACGCCCTCTGTCTCTCATATTGTATATACGGTGTAAATAAATTATTTGCTTCTGTTCTTTTACGAGTGGTTTCTTTTATTAATACAACCCCTTACAAATTTAAATTTTAGCATGGCCAATTTTTTAAGCAATTATCAACTTTATGTTTTGAGTATTATATTTCGTAATTTCAGTTCATTAGACTTTATTTTAATTGAGTATTATTACTTTTTTACCTATTTCCATTCTGAGGCTCGAAAAAGAGGCAAACTGAGTTTTATCAGAAAAAATATTACAAAGGAATCCTGAAAGATGTCAGCCCTCTTCTTACAAAACTCTTCAAACGAAGTTTGAAATTCAAATTGAATTGGAATAGCTATAAAAAAGTCACAATTGCTTGAAGAAAAATGTAGGAACAGAATCAGAAGCAAAATACATTTTTTTTAATAATTGCATTTCACAATTTATCTTGGCAATGTCTGCGGAGCGAGAAGTTAGAAAACTTATCGCCAAGCGTCGAGAGTTTATTGCATTCAGTATACATTAAATTAATAAAAATGTGACATTCCATTCTACATATGTTTGTAATATAATTTTTATAATTTATTTGAAACAGTTTTTTTATTGTTTAACATTTTTATTGATAATAGATTGGACTTGCTGAAAAAGGTTGATAAAGTCTGCATGATCAATTTGCTTATTCTTATTGTTCAAAAGATAGTTAGATAAGATAGTTTGTTAAGTCGAGCGAATAAACTATTTAACGCAATCCTGTCTGCTCGCATTATCCGACACCTTTGCGACGTTTGTTTTATTGGATTGAAAACTGGTGTCCGATAGTGTAGTGGAAAAGGTTGGAAATCAAACACTGGATTACAATATACTAAGGGCGTAAAATATGTATATCGTCACAGTGCGTGCTGCTCTCATTCATAAAAAAAATGATATCTTATTTAACATCGGTAACGAAACAATAGCATGATACAGCATGTGCAAGCCAACGCCATCTATCGAGCCGACCATTCAACCTATTGCATTAAATTTATTAATAGCGCTACGATTTCGTTGACCTATATTTACGTAAAAAAATTGGGTTTCGAGCGCGGCGTTCGACAGTAGATGCTACGTAGCACCGCTTGATTATCACGCGGTGTCAGATCATTTGAGGCGTTTTAGAGGAGGGTACTGAAACGAAGTTCTGAACATTCGGCGTATCCTAAGGTTGCGTGGGAGAAATTGGCTTTAACAATAAGGCCGCTCTTTGTAGATTATATATCTGACATTTTTATGTGCCATGCTACTCTGTAAAACAGTGTAAAAATAAAGAGTTTTCTATCTATATATCGCTTCGCTGGTCCATTAGTTTTAGAGCTTACTTTGAAAGAAAGTGCTTACTAGATAGAGCCTCTGAGTCTTGGTGGTTTGTACGCCTATAGCTGAACGGCCTTACCTTGGATTCACTATATTCTTATACTCCCGCTTCCGCATTGAAGTCGCCCATGATAACCGTGATGGAAGTATTCCAATGAGACAGAATCTCAGCTATGTCTTCGTATGTGGTTTGGACCTCATCATCAAGATGTATGATTGTGGGAGCATACACTTGTACAACTTATTTAAACACATTCTATACTATGGGTAACTAATTTACTGATAAACGTACTTATACATTTTTAAACATTTATAGAAAAATTGCACCAAGATACAGAACAAAAATGCTGTTACTCAAGTGAATGTGTGCACTTTTAATAAAAGCATTTTGAAGGTGTCTCTATTATTGTGTCTAAGTTCTTGAATGGTAGACATCTTTATAGGCTTTGCATAGCTAGGTAAAAAAGTAAGTGCATTATGGATACTTACTGCTTTGTTTTAAAAATTTTCTTAATTTTTTTTTGAGTTTATAATTTCTTTGCGATTAGATAAGAGAGAGATGGATAAGAGATAAGAGTTCACTTACTAAAATATTTAAAAAAATAAGTTACGATTTTAATGAGTACTAAAATTCGTGTTTGACATTTATTTATAAAAAATCTATAAAAATAAATAAAATTAAACTGTCCTTTTGTAATTTCAAAATAATAATATTTTTTTTTCACTCTCATGTAGTTATTTGCATGATACCTATCGGTACCGAGCAGAACTTAGGGGTGATATTTATAATACAATTGACATATAATTTATTGGAATCTGCTCCGTCAATTTCGATAAATTACCACTTGAGAAGTTAATGTATGTGATATACGTCTTACCCTGTTTCTAAGCCTTTGAGCGTTACATAGAAGAGTTTAGTACATTTGTCATGGACTTTCTCACTTTGATGATCGAATGTAGCTATTCCTATCTCCAATACGCTGCACCTCTAAAAGAACCCATAAAGATTTCCCTGTTATGAAAAAGTAGAAGCAAACTAACAGTCTTCCATAATTTGCCCAAATTATTCATTGACATGACAATAGTTATCTAAGCTGCGTGCCTTATTTTAAAGCGCTTCGGAATAAAGTGTACCTTACCTACTATGGTAAAACTAAAGGAATAGGTCTTTAGTTTGAAAATTAATGACTTTTTAGGGATTAGGTGGATAAGTTTACATGATAAATTAGTGTTTAAATAATATAGATTAGAAGGTATACATAATCCATTCTAATATGCAGACTACTGCCTGAATAGAAGGTTCTGGTCGATCGTATTAAACTTACTGTCATACTGGGCAGCCAGGAGAGTAAAATATCTTCCTGTAAAGCTGTACTGCTCCAGAAACAGTCTGTTAAAGGGGTTTATCAAAGGGCTGATTGGGTCGATTGGTACAGGGAAGCTTTCAGTTTCCTTCAGCATGTAGAGATAAATAGTAGGCACATTGTCGATTCAGGGGTTCTCACTAGAGTTGGACATTTAAGGTCACCCCTCGGGGTGGTTTTCTGTGGAAACACCACATGTTTTTGATCTCTATATCTGCGCTATAACGTAATGAACACTTAATTCGATTTATACTAGGATGTATTTTGATTTAATGTAATTATTTTACATGTGATTGTTAGAAACTGTGTGACGAGTGTGTTGAGTTGCGAACGGAAATCGGATACATGATCATATTTACGTAGATTATGAACAAATCGAATGCAGTTATTAAGAAGACGGTCTAATTTATTGAGGAGATCTGCATTCAGGTCATAGCAGCACACGTCACCATAGTCAATTAAGGGGAAGATAAGGGATTGCACAAGCATGGCTTTGGTGTTTATCGGTAGAAAATTTCTCAGGCGATATAAAGCCCGAAGAGTTCCAGTAACCCTCTGGCACTGTTTTGCAACTTGCTCACGCCAACTTAGCGTGCAATCGAGGTATAAGCCAAGATCTTTTACCGAGGGACAAATAGGTATAATAGTCCCATCAAGAATGATCGCTGGAAGAGTCTCAGTATCTATTCTGCTCATCAATCGGTGACTTCCAACTACAATGGCCTGTTGAGGTGTTTACTGTTAAACCACCTTTTAGACCAAGCGTTAACTGTCTCATGGTCTCTGTTGACCATGTCTATGGCCATCGCAATATCCTCAACCTTACTCTGCGAATGGAGTTGAAGGTCATCGGCATACAGATGATACGCACAATGAAGTTCCAGGGTTAAGAGGCTTATATAGACAGAAAATAATAAAGGTGAAAGAATACCGCCTTGAGGAACACCAGAGTAAAGATCACACCAGTTCGAAGACGATTCGTTAACACGAACAGACTGCTGGCGTCCCTAAAGATAAGATGAGAATCATTCCAGTGCTTCAGGCGAGACCACAAGATAGGAAAGGATAGATAAGAGGATGTCGTGATTGACGGTAATGAAGGCATTTGAGAAGTCGATCAGTACCAAAACAGTAACTATTGTGTCCTCCATACCCGCCCTGATATCGCCAGTCACTTTAAGGAGAGCGGATGTAGTGCTATGACCAGGCCTGACACCAGATTGCAACAGGCTCAATAGGTTGTTTTCATGGATGAATTGAGAAATTTGTATAAGTACACAAGATTCCAGGACCTTGGAGAAGAAGAGGAGAATTGATATTGGTCTAAAATGGCTGGGAAGAGTAGGATTTGCAACTTTAGGTAAGGGGATGACACAAGCTCATCGCCAAAGTATGGGGAAAGTTCTGGAATATGAGGAGTAGTTGATGATGTGGGTGATTACAGGTAAGATGTAGTCAAGGATTGTTGTGATCATGCGTCGGCTGATTTGATCGCAACCAACAGCATTGGATTTGATGGAGAGTATTATCTTCCTGACCTCACTCGAAGCAACTGGAGAAAATTGAAAGGGATTTATATTAGGTTTATCAAGATTCGCCAGGTAGTCAACAGTGCGATACTTGGTCTGGTGATCTAAATGAACAGAGGAGGAGAAATGACGGTTTATATCATCCAAACCAACTATCCCCTGCAGATCACCCGATCGCTGCTTACCAATTCCCAGAGTTCCGAGAAACTTCCAAATATTGGCGGGGGATGAACGGGAGATGTTATCGGAAATGTGTCGGCGTTTAGCGTTACGTATCATCTGATTACACCGATTTCTCGCGGTTTTATACAAGGAGCGCTTTTCCTCGGTACGATCCCTTTTGAATTTAGAAAAAGCCCTATCTCTTCGTCGCATAGCCAACAGCACCTCCTTCGTCATCCAGGGGGCAGGTTGCCTTTTTAATTTTACTTTTTTGATAGGTGCGTGGACATCATACAAAGAGAGAATAGCATCATTGAAGTTATTAAGTTTCGCGTCCACACTTGAAACCGACGTTACTGCATCCCAATTCAGACTAGAGGCATCCCTATGTAATTTGTCGATATCCATACGAGCAAAACTACGCATGTGCAAAATTTTTGGTTTGAGTTTAGGTGGTTTCAGTACATAGGAGAGGAAGATAAGGTCATGATTGGAGAACGCCGGTGCTTCAAATTGACCGTGGTTACGGACAAGCGTTGGGGCCGATACTAGAATTAAATCTAACCAAGTATCTACCCCAAGGCTGTTATGATGAGTCGGTTGTAGGGGCAAGATCTGCATACCGGCAGATTCAACAGTCTGGTGGAGTTTACAGGAGCGTGAGGTATGGTGAGTTAGGTCTGTATTAAAATCTCCCATGATGACGTGGTGAGCGTATGAGGACCCTAAAGATTCCAGTACTGATTCTAGACTGGAGAAGTAATCTATCAAAGGAGGACAATACACAGCCCCCAGGACTATTTTTGTTCCTCTTACCGAGACTTCGAGAAATAAGAATTCTGCGGCTGCCGGGCAAGGGGGACAAGAAGCCAGAATTTTAAAAGGAAGGGAACAGTGTATATAAATTGCAACTCCGCCCCCCCTCCTGCCGACTCGGTCATTTCGAACAAGAATATAGCCTGTAAGAGGATAGAAGGTAGAAAGAAGATTGGGCTTGAGCCAACTCTCCGATATCAGGATGGCATGAACGTTTGTGTCACTAAAAGCCTCTACCAGGTCGTCAAAATGACTGGGTAGGCTCTGTGCGTTAATATGGCACACATTAAGCAGGTGTTCCGAGTTTCGGCTAAAAGTGGATCGTAAGCGTTCACTTAATGTGTCAGCTGAAGAAGCATAGCTTTCATCCCCAGAGGACAAAGCAGACTCGTAAGCAGCATTATCAGAATCATTATCAACAGCTATCATAGATTTAAATGTGAGCAATAAAAATATACAATACAATAATTAATAACTATAAATATATTGATAGAACTATTATTGTTTATATAATATTCTAAAGCATGCAGAAACTTACTTTATTAGCACGAAATTGCTTCTCTGCACCACCACCACCACATTATCTGCCCCGATTGTATAACATGCTCACAAATTTCTTACGTCTTGATGCGCAAGTCATTCGCGTGCTCCGTTATACTGTGCGGAGTGTCAGAGGATATTCCAATGATTAAGTCTGTGGGCAATTTAGTTCTTTTTCGAAGTACGACCCAATATAAAAAGGTAAAATTATAATAGCAATAGTCTCCTAGCCTGCTTGAAGTCGGTGCCAAACCCAATGGACACTTGATAGGTTAGGTGGCAGAGCAGCTGTGAGAATCTGCATGTTACACAAAATATTACCATAGAGCCAAATTACTTTTTGTGGTTGAACTCGTCGATGCAACATCTCTAAAGTGAGACTTAGGAGTCTAAGTTTTAATCCACTCGAGATTTGGTTTAATATCTGCATCCTCCTGCTATACTTGCTGTAGAATTTTCTTTTTGCTAAGATCCATCGTTAGCGTGTTTACAGGCGCAGCTTCCGTTACTTCTTGCTTTATGTAGTGCTTGCAGTCTTCAGGACAGTCTTCTTGAAAATGCGTCTGTTGCCATGAGATTTTCTACTGCGGTGATTAATCACGAAGTCATATTCCTGTAGTAGCTCAGTACATTCTGCGACTTGTCTTTCAGGATTTTATAATTTTACTAGCCACTTTAGTGTCTTGTGGTCAATTAATAGGTATAATTTACGCTCAAATAAATATCAACTCTCTTCTCGTGACACAGCAATTCCTTTCCGGTTCCGAAACCATATATAAGAAATTAACGTACCGTTGGAATAATACACAATTATTAGGACTTAGTAAACCTAAATTACACCTTGAATTTTCAATAACATGCGCTCCTGGTTTCGCATATATTCCTCAAACATATGGCCCACGATGATAATGTCATCCAAATATCCAGACAGGAATTTCTAGGTAATCCGGTGTATTGGCACTTTTAGTCTGTCAAAAGTTGTTCTCTCGGAGTTAATTTCTACCTGCTGGCATACACTTTTCAAATCTAAGGTACTAAACCACTTTAATGCTTTTAGACTGTCTAGTATATTATCTATTCTGGCTAATGGGTAGGTGTCCTTCTTCTTAACATCGTTTAAACGGCGGTAGTCAATAAATAACGTATGCTGTCATTCTTTGAAATTTACAAGTACTGCAGGTGATCATTATGGGCTTAATGAAGGCTCTATAATGCCTTCCCTCAGCATTCCATCTATCTCGGTGTTGATTTCCTATTCTCGTGCTATTGGTATTAATATAGTGTTGAACTAAACTAAAAGTCTTCCCGATATCAGCGTTATTAGAAGAAAAAATATCAGCGTACTTAACTGACATCTTCTTAGCCTTGTCTATGTCTTCCGCAGTAGTCAAGTCTTGGCATTAATGCGCCTAATCCACATCCTCACAAGTGCCAATCAGTGTGCCATTAAGAATCACGAGTTCTTTTATGGAAAAGGGGGCATACGAGCAGACGGATCAACTGATGGAAAGTGACTACTGCCTCCCACGAACGCCTGCAACTCGGGAGTCACAAGCGCAATGCTAGCCTTTAATAACCTAAGTTAATTATAAACATTCATGCAACGATTCCTTACAAATTTTTATAATCCTGGATGGTAGAGAAAATTTGAAATTAATCTTTAATATTCTCATAAAGTTAACGTCAGCCTAATCCAGTGAACAACAAATCTTGGCAAACTAACTTCCAGTAAACCACTTGCAAAAGTTTTAATACAACTTTTAAAGGTAGCGTCTCATTTTCGGGATATTTAGGAGTATTACGACCCATTTATATGGTTGCTATAGACTTTAGCTTGTTGTCATAATAACCATTTATGTTATGGTACGTTAATGAGAATGATCTCCCTGTTATCCCGTTGATATAAATCTACTTGAGTGAATTAAAAAAGGTTCTATAACAATGTAAATTTCGGATTACGCAATCCTCTATCGCCATATCATCACAAATTGTAAGAGACATAATTTACTTAGCTTGGATGACAGGCGTAAATTAATGGATATGTGTATTTTATATGACGTATTGAATAGATGTTAAGATTGTTCCGAATTAATCTCACAGATTGCATTTAACACATCTTTAACATGTTCCCCGACACTCGACGCATTACGCGAGTAACAGTGTACTTACCCCCCGTTACTTACTATGACTGCGAACAGCGTTGCTATTGGTGCGGAGTTCAAAGGATCTAGTACAAACTTTGACTGGCCTATTGGTCTAGTGGTTAGTGACCCTGACTGTTAAGTCAGAGGTTATGGGATCGATTCCCACCTAGGACAGGTAATTGTGTAATGAGCACGGTACTTTTTTCTGTGTCTGGGTGTCATTTATCTATAATGTGTATGTATTTAGAAATTTATAAGTACGTTTATCAGCAGTCTGGTTACGATAGTACAGGCTCTGCCTAGTTTGGAATCAGACAGCTGTGTGTGAGAAGTGTCCATGATATTGTTATTATTATTTCACATCACATCGATCTCGACAGTGAGCATATTTAGCGTTGGGATTAATAGAGACTTAAGTGCTGGCCAATTGCAGCACCGAACGTTAACACCATGGTGATGGAGTTGGTGTTAAATAAACTCACGCTTGGGTGTCAGAGCGGGTCAGTCATAACGATGAATGCATTCACAGCAAAATCTAGCACGACGAAATTAAAAACATGTACCTATCTGTAATCGTTCACATCCGGTCTGCGTTTTGCTGAACGTATGGAGTGCACTCGCGAGTCATTTTCCTGAGTTCACTTGATGAATAGGCTTTGTTCTGTGCAATTAGAGTAGTTAAAAGTGTAACTATCGTGTTCATTTTAATCTCATATCTCGAACTTAAAAATATATTTGAATTTGTTTTCAAATTAAATGGTAAGGATAAAGTAAATAACATCAAGTTATTATTCAATTACAAAACTTATTTAAGAGTTTGTGATGGGCTTTATTCCGAATTATGCAGGCAGTGTGATATATTTTCCTAGTAGATGCACTTAAAAGCTCTCTAAAATATATTTCTGTAGTAGCGGTAGTAATGACCTCCGAAATTTTGCGAGTATCATTTTTTAATGTTTGGTTTCCTAATGCAAAGTAATCCAGAACAGATGTTTTATTACATTAAGTATTGCAAGAACTCGGTGCGGAAAAATCTGTGAAAAGTGGTTCTTCGGGCAGACATCGAGATCGGTTTTTAAAAATCTTATTATTTCAACGAAGTTGTTGGAGAAAATGAGGTAATTAATCTGTTACCGGACCG
>JANTPX010163831.1:0-10425 GCA_024757885.1 Apantesis nais | reverse complement strand
TAGAAGTAGATAAGAGTAAAGAACAACCAACGAAAAAATAGTTGAAGTGTATAAAAAAAGCGAGAAGAGGAAATAAAGAAGAAAGTGATTGCGCCGGGACAAATAAGTCTGACAAAAGATCATGAACATGATGAAAATACAGACTGAGTGCTCAGTGAGTACATCCCTGAGGCAGTGGTAAATTTGGTCTACCAGTGAGTGAATTAAGTGGGTAATAAATGGGCTGTTTTTAGATCATTGTCTCTTTAGATCTTTTAACTAAAGTTTATGTGGTCAATCAATCAGTTCAAATGTCTAATTCCTAGCTACATCAGTGGCTGGTCATTAAATATTGACTCGAGTATACACTTGTTCTATCAGTTCTCACAACAAAATATAGAATTATATTAAATTACTGTAAAAAAGAGATCTTTTATTTACTACGTAATATATTCGTCCCAACCTTAAAAATTAAGATAGCGTTTAGGAAACCTGAAACTTTGTAGTAAAAAACTAATATCTAGCTTATAATTTTAAATTTGGAATATAATTAATTTAATTTAGGGTATAGCTTTTAAATTTAGTGTTAAAATCTCTTCAACATAAAATATTAATGATTTCTGGTTCTAATTTTTTAGTTTTTGTAATCAAGAAATACGTCGGCTTATTGTATATTATCGCTACACGTTGCGTACGTAACAGTATACAAAATAAAAGTATATTTTAATGCTGCATACTTATATTTTATATTATATCGCATGCAATTATATATAGTGAAATTAATAATTCCGTAACTTTGTAATTTATATGACAATTGCCCATAAAAAACGACTTAACAATGTAATAGAATTTTTATATTCTAAACAAAAATACAACGTGCTTTTTTAAAAAAAATAGACAGTATCAATATTAATCAACATCAGATTTCGATACAAAGTTTAGAAATTCAAAATACAGATTATAAATATTAAAACATACTATCAACAACAATCTTCAGTATTATTCATAATCCTCTATTTCAATATAGATATTGCATTACAAATACTATCAATTCCACGAGCTATCTCTTTATTAGACTAGTCAGTTTCCTAGTTCTATATTATTCTGAATGTTGTCAAATCATTTGACATATCAGTTAGATTAGTTTCTTCAATTATTTTGTAATGTTTCGTAGTAAATGACATAACAAAATAGTTTGTAATCTCGAAAGTCCAGATCACACCTCTCATTTACGTAAATCAATAACTTATTAGTACTTTCTCCTAATCAAAGATATACAGTTGAACCTTCAAGTCATTTGATCTTCCCGCCGCGAGCGCTGCTGTCGCGGCCGGCCCGCACCGCGCTACGCGCAGTAAGGCTTCCGACACACGAAGAACACCGAGTCGTATTCGTGTTGCATCATCGAGTTTGGATTCTGTGCATATTTCGTTTTAACACCTGTTTGTTCTTTCTATAAATAAATAATATAAATTATTAAACATAACAAGCTTTTTAAAATACCCTAAAATAACCCTTATAATTGAATCAAGCCCCTCAATTTATTTGAGAATATAAAAACAAAAATATTATTAAATTGATTATTGACAATTCAGGCTATTCTTTAAGATGTAACATTTAATGATTTAGGTGAAATCATTGATTTGGATCCAATAATCTACCTGACATCATACTTTGGGTTAGTCATCATTAGAATACACTTACCAATATATCGAATCCTATGTCTCTGATGACCTCTAACAAGATATCGTATGGTGGTTCAATACTGTTCTCAGTTGGCATGTCACTGGAAACAAACAAGTAGTTTATCAAATTGACTGTGCACGTAGACAACCTGCGTGCGCATGGCGGAATGGTTTAAGCGGTCACCTCGTCGCTACCTACTCCGCTGATTGCTGTGGGTTCGATTCCAACAAGGAACAACACTTTGTGTAAAACGCAAATTGTTGTTCTGATTCCGTGCGTGTATAAACTCCACCGCGAAACAGGCTATATTCCTAGTGCGGAAGTTGTATTTTAAAAATTAAAAAAGTTTCTATTTCACTTGATTACATACCTATAATGATACAAGAGGGGTCCTAAATTGATCCAGTAACCGCCAGGCTGTAGTATAGTGTATATTCTCTCTATAAATTCTATCACGTTTGGTGCGCAGTCTATGAAGAAACACGTGACCACGCATGACCATTCATCAGCTTCTGTGTACACCTGGAATTGAACAAAATATTTTACCATTTTCAAAAAGTACCTAAATCAGTTATGCTATAATTTAAATTATTGTATCGCTCTTTGTATTACTAGCTCCTGCCCGCGACTTTACCCGAGTGTAACCGACATACACTCGGTGAAAAGTAGCCAGGCCCTTCCTCAGGAACCAAAGTTCTCATCTCCATGCCAAATCTGACAAAACGGAGAAGCTCTATTCTAGCAGTGAGCAAAATCATTCAGTGTACCTTTAAAAAGTCCCCAGCCGTCATAGAGAAGTTAGGGTTGGGCCTACTCCCGGCCGGGCACACGTCGGGGAAGCGCGCCGCCAGCAGCTGGTGCTCGCACGTCACGTTGTTCACGTACTGGTGCACCCACGGGTGGACCGTGTACTTGTTCACCTGGAACAGACAATGCGCCAAGTCATTTCTATGCAGATTGGAAGCTGTCTCAATTGGAATGGATATCATTCTTATAGTACGGTACTGAGTGTATTTATACACCCTTTATAGTCGTCTCTGAGAGTGTGAGTTCGAATCCCGCTTCTAACATCAAGTTGTATTTTTATGCTACACTAGATGATATAGAAATTTTTGCAAATAAGATTACTTTTGGAATTTACTAGTTTGTATTATAATCAGCACATTACAGACAGGCAACAGTACTTCACTGCATTACAAACAGTAGAACAATGATTGAGAAATTAGTGTGGCCATGTTGCAATCTATGCTGTGTGTGTGAAGACGACATATTTATCTGCCAAACTAACATTATACAGAAATATTACAAACACGAAAAACAGGGAGAACGATGCTTCAGCTCAAATGAGCTGGGTCGGAGCCAGTTACAGAAAACCAGTGTGAAGCAGTTCTTTAGTTTCGTAACTGTATGCAAGTGAGGATACCAATGTCCAAGCCCCTCCTCTATCTCATTCTAGGGGCAGTAGCATTAAGGCTGAAGAAGGCGGCAACACACCTGTGACTCTTGTAGTATCCATGGGCGGCGTTGGATAGTTACAATCAGGTGACCCGTCTGTTTGTTTGCCCTCCTATATTATAAAAAAATCACTTCATATCAGGTTTAGGTAGCAGGTTCAAGTTCAACAGTAGACTACAATAGATAGATTTATACATATGTTATGACAAATGTACTAAAAAAGAATAGTGTCTCGATTACTGTAAAAACTGAACCGTTTCTTTAACTTAGTGCCATATAGGCTTTAAATTTTAACCTTTACATTAACCTAATATGCTTGTGCAAATTTACCTCATTACATCTATTGAGTATAAAGTTACTGGCGAATAGCATGAACAACGAAAACTCGTTGCCCTGGCACGTGTAGCCGCGGGCCGCTATCTCCCACGCGAGCCGACCGAGCCCCGCGCCCGGGACCAGAACACGGATCTGAGTACGGTCACTGGAACCAACAACAACTGTGGAAGAAACTTGCCATGATTGTTAACCTAAGTACAATTTTAAAAGGTTGTGAACATTGACGGTTTGTTGATGTCCTGGCGGAGAAACCAATAATAAGACCTGCAGACTCACTCCATTTTCTTTATTTAAGACTTACAATATCCTGTACCCTAAGTACTACGTTCATAGGTCTTTCTCTTGCTCAAATTTACCTTCTTACGCAGGCCAAAACCTATTGTAATGTTGCACATTGCAACAATCTCAAGGAATGGGGGAATTGTCAGTCTCAGTCACTCAATGAAACAGTCATCCCACTAATGAACATGTCTAACTTAGAACTGTGTACCTACTTGTATTCATCTGGCGGAAATCTTTCCTCCATCTCATCCAAGACAGGTTTATAGCACTGCTCCCGTTCAGCTGCTCCCATATCACTCCAATCCCGGACTATGTTCTTGAGAACTGATTGTACCTGTGGGGAATAATTATACTTTGTAATTCTAGTTTAAATTAGCTTACGTGATACTTATGTGTTTATCATGTACTAATTAGGCTAAATTAGGTTAACAATTTTAACAAAATTAATAGTAATTAGGTTAACAAACCTTAGTTCTAATTACATACATATTATAGATAAATTAACCCAGACACAGAACAAATCATAGTGCTCATCACACAATTATTTGTCCTGGGTGGGAATCGAACCCACCACCTCCGGCTCAGCAGTCAGTACCGTTCCTCCGTAGTGTGTTGAAAAAAATAAATTATGAACTTTAGTGAAATAGAAAGAAAGAAAGAAAGAAAAAATATTTATTTTGGCAATAGTACAGTAATTTTACACCACGATTAATTATTCCGGCCAAAAATGGACCCAATTCAGTAGTATTCAAATAGCAGTAGACAGTTGATCACACATAGTCACAGTTTTATACTGACGTTGATTTCATGCTGAAAACACCTTACAAAATTATAAACCGTTGTGTTCATGCTGTATCAAGTTTTGGATTTAAAGTTTTAAAGCTTTATAAATCTTGCCAAATACAATACAATAAAATGAAGTGAAATACAAATGGCATATATACAGTGTCCTGACATATGTACAACCATTAGTCTACGCCAAAAAATGCTTCATTTAATTCTTCCAACTGTAATTTATTTATTTACTTTTTTTTTGCTTTTAATATTTATTTGTTTTGCACGCGGGCGGAGCCGCGGTCAAAAGCTAGTAAATAAATATGTCATTTAGCGTGGTAAAAAGTAGCTTATCCTTTATCAAGTATCAAACTATCCCCATACCAAATTTCATCTGAATCTGTTCAGCGGCTATGAATTCCCCATTCAAACTTCCACCCCTTTTTAACCCTGATTGAACTCTGTTCAACTTTTTTTAAAAGGATCTTGCAAAGTGTTGTAATCTTATATTGTACGTAATCAAGTAAAGGACTTCCAATTCTATAGTAGAATTCTTGATGTTGATATTGTAGAATTCCAATTAACTAATAGTATACCTTGACCATTGTCAAAAAGCCATAGCAATAAAGTTAGAACAGATTACATAGCAAGCTATCCTATTTCATAATTCATTTTCATAGGCCAAAAAACAGTCCATCAATATAATTTTTTAAATAGATTCAAAATAGCTGATCATGAAAAAATCTCATTAATTTCGCAGACCTTTTGTCCACAGACTATAAGGCCCGACGGGGCGGGCCCAATAAAGGAAATTAAACCTTTACTACGAAAACGATCGCGATGAATTTACTAACTTTGTGTTCACCATTATGGAAAAATTGTGTTCAATTATGAAAATGAGGTGAAAACCGTTATTTCTTTATTACTTTCCGAAAATTACTTAGTGGTCTTTATTGCTCTTTATATATTTACTTCCCTTTTATACAATTTGCCGGATTTGCGTCGATTCACCCCTGGGGATGAAGATTAATTTGTTGAGAAAAATATTTCCTTGCACCTGAAAATAATAGCTATAGCTAGATTGTGAAAATTCTGATCTATATCTCTTGTCTAAAACCGGCTGGATTTAGTAACAATAATGCCACTAACAGATACTTTCACTTTTTACTTTGGGGGTTAAAATTAGCATAAATGGTAACACGATGATAATATTATGATAAAAGATTCGAAATTAAAACATTCTTGATTTTAGAACTATTCACCGCAGATATATTTTTATGAATATATATGTTACAAAAATAATAGCAATAATAAACAGTTGAAATCAATACTACCAATGCAATATTATTGTCATTTAAATATAAATTTGTAGCTTTTGACATTCGACGTAAAGTTTATGATTTTTTACTACATTTCCACCTACGGTTAAATCCAATAATATCAGACTCATTGTTACTTGATAAAAATATTTCAGCTCCGACAATATTAATAATATTTTTTATTATTTCTATTTTAATCAAAACTTCTCTGCTTCTATAATCTTTTATTATGCTATGTATTGTTAACAGCTGTTTTACGGCCCTCTATTTTTTCACATTTTTCATTAAAGATTGCCTTTCAAGAAATTGTAATGTTAATTGAAATGTCTAACAATTGAAACCTAAAAACGATCTTGTACAAAGCAAATTTTCCTATTTAAAAACTCAAGATAACCTTAATTACATTTAAGCTCAAAATGGATGAGAATTAACGAATTCGCCTAATAGATTTTACATATTTTGGTCATGTTTGCTTTACTTAGTAGTGTACGGTCTTTATTGGCGAATCAGTGAACAGTAAGATTCTTAATCCAGTATCACATTTTTAAGCGTTCTATTCGCCATTTGTCATCATGTACTATAAGTGTCCTTATTCTCTTGCCTGTAAACTGATTAATTTTCCGGTACTGTTTTAATTCTAAATAGCTATGTAGGGATCCTCATTCATTTCAATGGCCTGTTAGACTGGTGGTTAGTGACCCTGACTGCTATGCTGGAGGTAATGGGTTCGATTCCCACCCTGGATAAGTTAAGCATGATTACAACATATATATCGAAATAATAAAATATATTTATCATCATTCTGGTTTTGTCATAATCTATCTATCAATCCATAGCACAATCTCGGTCTGGGAATACACTGCCGTGTGTAAGATGTGTGAAGGTATTATTATTACTTGATATCACGCGACATGACGCTTTACTCCTTAATAAAGTACCCGTTGGCCTGAGAATATTCGCGAAAGAAAGTAGTTTCCGAAACACAAACACGTAGAACCGTCTATGTTTAACTACTAATATTATTGCTCAAAATGCCGACATAACAGTATCCCAACACGTGAATAAATCGTTTAGCTTAGTTAACACCAAAGTTTATACATTGTATCCTAAGTTTGTCCAGTGTACGCGTAAATTTGGCCAGTTTCTATTTGACTACGGTAATTGGAGTTTAGTCGATGCAAGTTTAGTTATTAAACTAGACTGAGTTTACGATAATTACATTGCTTTGATCATATTTTATGGATTTTAGTAAAAACCGATGTATTTTTGAAATTATAATGGATACTAGGTTACTATTATTGTTTAAGGCCAAGGTTGGAAGTGAAGGTCTGGGCGGGCATGATTCCATCTTCAAGGCACTCAATAAAAAGCCTAATAGGATAATCCTGAACTGTATTAGGATCGAACTTAGATCTATTGTAAAAAAATGAATTGCTTAGCTTATTTACCCACCGCGAGTCTTAACATCGAAATTTAATTTATGTCCTCATGAATACAGCGCCATCTAGTAACATCAAAGGAACTAAACCTATTGTACTTACTTCATTAATAATATCTACTAAACATCTGCTGATTTTTAATCATTTAAATTGACCGTTTTTAATACTAAGCACTAAAATCCTCCTAGTCCGCTGGATTGTTTTTTTTTCTTATTTGAAAAGTTTCATTGTTAGTTTAGATATACCATTGGACTTAGGTAGGTAGCGCGACAATAGACTACTGGGATCATTGCACTTTTAGACAAAATTGAGCATGTTAATAAGTTTCTGACTCGTTCCCTTCAGGGATAAAAATACGTCTTTTATCAGTGTTTATAGTGAACATATTATATGATGTACGTTACGTACATGACAGACGTAAATATTTTATTTTGCATTTTGGTTGCCACTCAGGGTTAGGTCATATTTTTAAATATGAATATGTTTTCTTTCAATGGCTTTGGGTGTTATTACACAATATTGTCATAAATACATTTTGTAGTTAATAAAAATTCAGGTTAAGTGCGTATTTCCACATATAACAAAATTTACAATTTTCGACGAATAAAACTTACAACTGTTTGTAGCCTGTAAATTAACGAACTAAGATTAAAAAACACTCCTACCTATAAATTCCATGGAATATATCTCGCAAAGGATCCTTAGCAGTATTTAAAATAAAAGTCGAAGGTATATCTGCCGAGATTAGCAGAGGACCGCGGTTTCAACTCAAGACGCCGGATCCATTTCTCTCAGATGTATCTGGATCTGATACCGACAGAGACAGATGAGAGCACGGTGATAGATAACAGCTGGATGCAAAGTACTGTACATTAGAGTATTAAATAAAATAATACATTTGGGTTAATTTATTTCTGAAGAAGGAGTTTAATGAAAATAAGTCCGCTTTGGACTATTACTAGATTGATCAAAATTTAAAAAATAAACATCCAAATCTAGCATCAAAGAAAGATACCACGTTTTTCTTTGATGCTAGATCTGAATGTTTTTTTTAAGATGTAGAGGACAAACAATGGGTTTCTTGATGATGCTACTACTGACCATAGGTCCTGAGAGTCACATATGAGTTTCAGGACCTGTCCAGTCCAATTTTAACGTGTGACTAGTTAAATCAATCTATGTTGTATTATTGACAATGGTGCTAATTCTGTTGTTATAAAACTCTCTGAACTAAACTAAAAATTAGTTTAGTCCTCTCAAATAATACATTTTCAGAATACAGAACGTTTTTTGGAAGGACTAAACCCATTTCAGTGACTTTTAGTTTAGAGATTATTCGAGAAACAGAAATAACTCTAATATTTTGTTCTAAAAACTATGACACAAATTGTGATTTAAATATTTTTCTAACAATTTTATGTATTTTATATATGTCATAAAATTCTTACATCACTGAATTATTTGTCGCCAATACGTCCGACCACGTATCTTGACGTATGGATCACATTTCATTTGCAAATGGTACGGTATCGGAATACTAATCGATATCTCAGGAAAAGGATCGTAGAGACGTCACCATCTTACATTTATAAATTGTATTAGACAATCTCAATATACTAGCCTTTCAAAGATAGCTGCTTCCTATCTGTTAAATTATTTTCACTCATCAAAAATTTAAATTGACTGAACTAGTTTTAGTTAGACATCTAAAATAAGAATAGGAAATGGAGATAGATAGGTGGAAGTCTAGGGAATAGCCGCATTAGAAAACTATGATTTGTTTTCGTTCATGCAATGGGCTGTTAACCCATCTGACCTGTGTGGTACAGTAGGCCAAAACATCTTTCTAAGGAGAGGTCGATGTCTAGCATTGGACTTATTAAATACTGTTAATAATGATGTTGATGCAATGGAAGTCAGTCTATTGTCATTTAATATTTGTTTTGGAAAAAAAAATTGGAAAACTTAAAGTGGACTAAAAGAGACAGGCAGGTAAGTAGATTAAATAGAAGAACGTACTCCTTTGGTCTTTTGCAAGATGAAGAACCTTTCTGAAGTGGTAATATAGATACGATCTGTTTAGCTAAATTTTAGAGCTTATGTATATTCGATTCCCGGATCAGACTAAACATTTGTATGACCTGCAAATATTTGTATTGGAGTGTGGTTGTTTTCTATGAATATTAGGTATATATTCACAAAAAAGTTTTTATATACCAAGCTCTGCTCAGTTTGAAACTAGATGGTTGTTTACTCAACTTTGTAAATAGTTTTTGAACTGATAAATGAAAAGAATTTTTGTGTTTGCCTGTACCACTACAAACGTGTTTGATGAAATATCATAATGATAGGATGAGTAGTTAAAGTATAATAGTGGAGCAAGTGAACATATATTTTCACGTCCAGAATAGACGAGAAGAGATTGTCGATGAAGTTTTCCTTAATGTACAAAAAGGTAAATGTGTCCGTAATTTTCGTCTCTCAGTCTTGACTGTTACTGCCGGTTTTGGTTAAAAGGCACACAATAAACAAGACACATCACACGTCCCACCTAATGGACGTAGAGGGTAAGTACTTTACTTGTTGAGTGACTAATCTTTTGCGTGACAGAATTGATGACTGGGTTGTTTATTGATGTTGAGTTTTGAATTTTCATGGCAATAAACGTGTTTAGCCAGAGTACTTTTAGGAAAGATAACTTGTGATCTCAAGATGATTTGAAGCAGAAAAATAAAAATGTTAATAATTTTGTACTTTTTTTATCATTAACAATCATTAAGTTAGGTATACTTAGTTGCTATAAAAATAATAAAAAATGTTAATGAAGAATGAAATTGCAATATTTGATTGATATTTGATTGATTGAATATTGCATGGTAATTGTGGAAGTGATTGAGAGAATAAAGTTTTAAGCGTTCTTTGACCTTCTCAATGTCGACCCTGTCGTAAAAACTGTTCTAAGCTGACGTTGCTTCATCCACGCTTCTTAGATTTTTAAAAGCAAATGCCAAAGTCTTTTATAGTATAATCTTGCGTAAACTCTTATACCTATTTAATCTTGGCCTGCGCCAAAATTCATTTTTAGCTGATGTTTCTTTTGTAAAAACTACTGCAAGACCAATTTCCAATTAAAATGATTATAATTTCAATTAGTT
>JANTPX010161623.1:0-10433 GCA_024757885.1 Apantesis nais | reverse complement strand
ACCTTATCTCTTGCACTATGAAGTATGAAGCCATAGGTACGTCAAAATGGGCAAAGTGATTTTTCTATAAAGAATTCTCAGTCCAGACAGATCCAGATAATGTCCATTGACTGCTGGATAGCGCAGTGGTAGCGTAAGCGACCGCTGTTTTGAGATCTCGGGTTCGATTCCTAGGTCTGACCAAATGTTTGTGTGATCTGTTAATATTTGTTTCGGAGTTTGGGTATTGTCTACATAGAATATATATGTTCTGAAAAAAATCTAAGTATTTTCTCTCAGTCAATCAAACTTTAATGAAACTGGCTTTTTTAAGTTTAAAACTGAATGGCTCTGTGTACAATAAAAAATTATTTCAGTCATCTGACATAACTGAAATATTATTATTATTGTTATTATTTTCAATATTTCATCAAATATACATATGCATATTATTTTTAAATATACTATTAGTGATTCATTAAGAAAAGAGAATTCATTGATTCATAATTATTATTTTCTTTACTAATTTTATATTACATTTTGGCTGTATTATTGTATATTGTATGATTAAATTAAATGTGGGTTTTGTAAGTGGGTGTGGTATCTATGAGTATTTGTTATTTTTAAGGCGTATATATAATATATTTTTAAAAGTAATTTAACAACTTAACTTTATACCTACTATAGATTGAACTGAAACCCAGCTTGCGTCCGAATCTAATTCCGTAAAAGGCAAGTTAAAAACCCCAGCTTAACTTAAATCTTATTCTAATAATAAATAAGTTGGCGCAAAACATTAATTAATTAAGTCGCACTTTATCACATCTCCAGTTATCTGTCTCGGCTGGCGCATTGTTATCACTGAGATCGCAAAAAGTCTCGTCGCGCCGACAAAAGCCGATACACTAACATTGCTGTTGAGGAATCCCAACGTACGCGCGCTCATTAACGCTGCGTCTGCGCATCGCGACATCGAGAAATAAAATCAGCGTGTATCTGCAAATATTTACCACATTCAAATCTCAACCATACAACAACTACGCAAAGATTTCATTTGCAATAAAGATGATGAGTATGAATTTGAATTAGGAAAATAGAAATAACTACAGTTGATTATGGATACGTTTGAAATTGAAACTTGTGAAGTTGTCAAAGAGTTGAGATTGCTTTGGAAATACTAGTATTGTTTGAGGCATTACTTTCTCAATTGAAGTGTAGATCTATATTTAAAAAAGGACTTACAAAGACTTATCTGTGCTTGAAATAAGACTTTAAGTATATAGTATAAGAATGTGTTTGCTTTGAAGATGTGATGTTGTAAATCGTTTTTAAGGGTGCGTCTGTATATGTACGATGCGCGATTAGCGTTTTTGTGTCGGCAGCGTAATTAGGGGCTATCGGCGGCGTGTATGAAGACATAAATAAAAGGAGAACGACTGAATTAGCAGCCCACTAACTACCTAAAGCCGTGGCCTTAAATTTCAAACGATCGATGTTCAGATTCCTTTGTATTTTTTTTTTCAAACAAAAAGCAACTTTTTAATTTTCACCTTCCATAATACAAAGTAAACTATTTTGGGAATTAAAGACATAAATAGGTATTACATACCTTTTAATATACCTACCTCACGTTTCGAGTAAGGCCTCAATTCTGCTACATTATACTAACATACAAACCGCTGTCATTCCATTGACACGCTATTGAGATGCCATTGACATCGGTCAAAATATCGGTATTCTACTAACATAAATTCACAGTGCCTAAAGACTCTGGATGTAGTGACTAACTGTGTGAGTAAATAACTCATCTATGGTGATATCAACAGCATTGCCATATATGGAAAAGAAAATGTATCATTTCCTTACTAATTTCAAATGTATCGTTTACCAAAATAATATAAAGACGACATTCGTATTAGTGGAGTTCAATGACAAGTCATCGGGAGGCCAATTTTCTTACATAGTTAGTAGAATATGAAAAGTGCAAAATTATTCCGATGATAGACCATCGAAAGTCTATTGATACAATACAAAAACAGCAGAATTGAGGCCCAGGTTGCACAATGATTATCTGATCCCAAACTAATTAGAGCCTTTACTATGGTAACCAACATACATATCATTCTTCTATCTTGTTCAAATATTTCTTTCGGGTTTCTCTAATCATTTTACCTATTGCAAACCATACTCCCCCCAACCCAATTCATCTCTTACTCAACACCGGTGCTCTGTTAGGCCTTGACATCGCTCTAGTGGAATCAATCCATTTGTCACTATACATGACTCTCCCATGGTGAAATTCTTCCAGGAAAGAAATTGTGACATTGTAACGATGAAAGGTACCTCTAAGTCGTCGCGTACCCATAAGATCATAATGATCCAATGTGCCTAACACACATTAGTGAAAACAAACCTCGACAGCCTTGGTGGCGCGGTGGTAGTGTACGCGTCTGCTATGCGGAGGTGTCGGGTTCGATTAACGGAAAGTCCGACCCGTAAATATTGGTTGATCTGCAAACGTCTGTTTCAGGGTTTGAATGTTTTCTATGTGCAATATATATAAATATTTACAATCCGAGGTCCTTCACATTTTCACAATATAGAATAACCATGCTATCGTAGGTGAGTGGTGGAAGTGAAGCAAGGTCAAGCTGGCTTATACTGCGGTTGCTCCCGATGATAATGGCCTGACATTTATTTGGGTTCACTGATACGCTAAAACTGTCGGACCAGTGTTTAATGGCCGCCAGGTCACTATTTACTACCGAAACCGCGGACGATATATTGCACAGCTCTGTTTGATAGTATAGCTGCAAGTCATCAGCGTAGAGATGATAGGAACACTGAAGTCTTAGGGTGATAAAATTAATGAAAATAGAAAATAGGAGAGGAGAAAGAATGCCGCCTTGAGGGACGCCAGCAGTAAGATTACACCAGCCAGAGGAAGATTCCTCCATAGTAACCGACTGTTGTCGATCCCGAAGGTAAGAGGAAAACCAGTCCAGTGCTTCTTGAGAGACCGAGTAATGGGATAGGACAGCAAGGAGGAGTTCATGACTGACGGTATTGAAGGCATTAGAAAAATCGACCAGTACCAGGGTAGTAACCTTAGTATTCTCCATCCCCGCCTTGATATCGCCAGTTATTTTGAGAAGAGCAGAAATCGTGCTATGGCCTGGTCGAAATCCTGACTGAAAAGGACTGAGTGAGTTGTTACTGTATATGAATTGTGAGAATTGTTTGTGGACACAGGCCTCTAGCACTTTGGAGAGGAAGGGAAGGATAGAAATTGGACGAAAATGAGCAGGAAGGGACGGATTAGGAGTTTTAGGCAATGGGCGTACATACGCTCTCCGCCACAGAGAAGGAAATGTGCCAGACATGAGAGAGAAGTTAACAATATGAGAGATAGCGGGAAGGAGGTGGACTAGTAATGTCGTGATCATTTTCCGACTAATGCCATCACAACCAACCGCATGGGATTTGATGGACAGGATAATCTTCCTGATCTCACCCTCTGCAACAGGACTGAAGTGAAAATGGCTTAAGTTGGGGCGCGGTAGACTATTAATGTAATTACGGGTATTATATTCAGATGAACTGTCCAACGTGAAGGAGGTGCTAAAATGTTGGTTTAAAGAATCGAGACTTATGGATTGTGGAAAGTCTACATGTCGCGATCTGCCGATACCAAGAGTTCCAAGGAATTTCCAGATGTCGGCAGGAGTGGAAGAGGAAATATTATCTAGAATGTGACGGCGTTTGGCGCTCCGTATCATCTGGTTACACCGATTTCTTGCAGACTTATACAGTTGCCAGTTGACTTCAACGCGGTCCCTCTTGTAAGTCCTAAAAGCCCGATTTCGTCGTCTCATGGCCATCCGTATACCCCCAGTCATCCAGGGTGCCGGTGGGCGTTTAAGCTTAACCTTTTTAACCGGTGCATGAATATCATACAATTTAGTCACTACTTCGTTGAATATGTGCACCTTGTCATCGATAGAAGTTGAATCGATCAGGGATGTCCAGTCAATATGTGACGCATCATCACTCAATTTTTTGATATCCATCCGTCCAAAGCAACGCCTGCATAGGACCTTAGGTTTGGGTTTTGGAGGTTTGAGGGCGTAGGAGAGGAAAATCAGGTCGTGATGTGAGAAACCGGGAGCGTCGAGTTGACCATGGGAGGAGACAAAGGAAGGATTAGAGGTGATAATTAGGTCGAGCCAAGTGTCCTCGCCAACATTATTGTGGTGAGTGGCATGTAATGGAAGAACATGAAAGCTGACCGATTCAAGAAGGAGTCGGAGTTTACAGGAGCGAGTGGAGTGTTGGGCAAGGAGATTGGTGTTAAAATCACCCATAATGACATGATGACCGTACTCTGCACCCAGAGATTCAAGAACTGTTTCGAAATCAGTGAAATAGTTAGTGGAAGGAGGACAATAGACAACACCAAGCGCAACCTTAGCACCTTTGACACAAACCTCTAAAAATAGAAATTCAGCAGAAGCATCATTATTAGAAGAGGAAGATGATATAATTTTATAGGAAAAGTCGCTTCGTAAGTAAATAGCTACGCCACCTCCCCTCTTCCCTATCCGGTCGTTCCGGATAAGAACAAACCCAGGCAGGGAGTAAGAGGTGGAAAGAAGATGCGGTTTGAGCCAAGTCTCGGAGATTAGAACAGCGTGAACATTAGCATCACAAAACGCGTCGTACAAATCAGTGTAGTGGCTTGGGACACTTTGGGCATTTAGATGACACACATTTAATAGTTGGCAGTTTTTGTTGGTATTAAATTTGTCGCGCAGAACACCACCGAGTGTATCTGTTGCGGACGAGAAACTCTCATTACTAAACGAAGTTTCAGATTCACCGGTCGAAACATAACACTCGCTGTCTAAGGACATGAATACTAATAACTAGTATTATATCTAACTAAAATAAATAAAATTCTAATAAAAAATTATATATATGTGTAAATTAATAAATTACGTGCAGATGTTCTGGTACACGGCTTGCATCTCTGCACCACCCGCCAGCTTACATCACTAAAAAAGTAGGAATACAAAACATAAAAGTAAAATACAGTTAATAACAGTGTAAAAAAGAAAAAAAAAATGAAGGTATGAAACAAAATATTTTTCACACCGCGCAGTGTATCCGAACGGCGGCGACCGAAATGAGTGAATGATTAAGTCTTTAATCTATGCTGTTCCGTACTCTGTGGTAGTAATTCTCTATAAATGTTAATTTACTCTGTTGTAGTAATACACATTAAACGTCAAGTCAAAATGGACAGATAAAGTTTAGAGTAATAACAAAACAAGAAACTACAAGTTAAAAACTACACAAATAAAAACAATCAAAGGAATGTGTTTACAAAAGGGGCTAAGAGTCTTGTTTGTAAGGAACAGTAACATATGTACGGTGATTATTAATATTAAGCAAGTACTAAATATCATTGCTAAGATCAATTTATTTACGGGACCTGATATCTCCTGCAGACCGATCACCGGGCTTCGAGGAAGTCATTTGTGCTTTCGGATATTTTATCAGCAACGGGTTCAGCTCATCGATAGTCGTAATCTTGTGCCGAATACCGCCAGCAACTTTGACAACTATGATACCGTCCTGAGTCCAGCAAGCAGAGATACCAAAATGTAACCTGGCTTTGGCGAAGATAGTTTGCCTGTTCCTTGTCAAGAACTCTTTGATGGTTATAGAGGAGCCCTTAAGTCCCGCTTTAGCCTTCCATACTGACGATCTATCATCCATAGTGGAAAACTTAACAAGTATAGGCCGCTGACGCTCTTTATTTGGTACTCCAAGTCGGTGGCAGACCTTAACGGAGGAAGCTGATATCTCCTTGAGGCCCAGCTTGCTGTTGATAATCTGTAGTGCGATATCCTTGCAGTCCTCCTTCTCCGCTTCCTCGATACCCAAGAAGATCAATGATTTACGCCGCTGCCTTGTTTCCATGACGTCAAGCTGTTTAGAGCATTCACTGATTTGTTTTCGAAGCATGCCCAACATGGAGAAGATCAACTCTCTAAAAGTTCGGAATTCCTCCGCAACCTTGGCCACAGTGTCTTTAGCAGGACCAGCACTTTGTATTTGAGCTTCAAGATCGGACATCTTCTTAGTGAATGTCTCCTCAAGTGTCTTCTGCGCTGACAATATATCAGTAAATTGTGACATCCTTGACTATTTGTAAATATAAAATGTTATACACTGTAAAGCGATGCGCTAGCAGGTGGTGTGGTTTAAGTGGGTTATTCTACATTAAATATGCTCCAAACGTGAACACCAGCACACTAATTGTATTTGCTTATCCAAAGATATAAAATTAGAGAAAAGTTATAATAATTATATATTAAATTAAGTGACTAGATTTACGACACGTCTTTAATTTTCTACACCTACCGCCGAAAAAGGTTCGCAGACGACTTCTTTTGCTTTACGGAATAAATAAATTGAATCGCTTTTGAATGCTTACTGCGGGCCTACCACTTATTGTAATCCAATGGCAGACATAAACTGAGTTTATACGTCATTTCAGAAATAAACATTTTAGTCTTTATTCTTTACTCAGAACGTTCATTTTAGAATAACAAACCTATTTTTATGCAAGATGTTTAGTCTACAATTAGATCCTATTAAAAGTTCATAATAGATCTCACGATCTATGATAATATTAAGGCTAAGCAAAGTATATCTACGACTACAATGTCAACATTTATAAAATTAATTACAAGTTGTATCTTTAAAATATGATTTTATCCATTTGTTTTTTTTTTATTTATAACTTTCGATTGATTTTTAACGACTTCAAAAAAAAAGATGTTCTCAATTCGAATGTTTATATGTTTTTTTAAGGATGTTCGGGCATAACTCCGTCACATATTGACTGATTTGCAAAATTCTTTTTTTGTTCGAAAATCGAATACTTTACGAAATAGTTCCATTTAAATTTCATGAAGATCTGATGATGAGTTTCGGAGAAAGACAACGTAACTCTTAAAAAATGATAGCAAATCAACCGCGATTGCTGTTATCGCTTTATTGTGAATTGTTTACGCAATCACACAACAACATCACACCTGTATACTCGAAAGGGTTACGCAGATATCTCTATGTTAGTACTGATTGTAGTCGGTTTAACTTTTTTGAAAAGATCTTGTTTACTTTTACCCTTGTCACATTTCATTTATTTATTCTGCCTTTATTAAAAATAAACTAGGAATAATATTAAGTTTCTAAGATTTCATTGGAACTTTAATGCGATTTACTTATTTATATTTTTTTTGTGTTTTCAAAGGCTTTTTCTCTATCCCTTAGATCTTGATTTTTTTAAATTAACATTCATCCAATTTCTATGGTAAAATATTTAACCAATCCAGTCAATGACAATTGTTTGCAAAGTTTTTTAAAACATTCATTATTACTGATTTTAAACATTCTGATAATGAGGTGAAACTTACATAAAAACCGCCAAGCAGAAATGTTTTCAGTTTCTTTATTTACTTCGTTTTTCTTTAATAGTCTGTCTGCTACTTTGATATCTGTAATAAATTAAATTAGAGATTAAAGTAAAACTACAGATAAAATTAACCAGTATTTTTTTTAAACCATATAGGTAGACAACTCCCGCGGTAGGAATGCATCCTGGGTCGCGGGAGAATTCACAAACATACATGAAACGGATACAAAGAACACCCACACCAGAACAGACATAGAACAACAATTTGTCGATCACATAAAGTGTTGTCCCAAGCGGGGATTGGACCCGGACTAAACACTCAGCGCAGTAGGCAGCGGCGATATGACCGCGTAAACCACTACGCCATCCGTGCAATCTAAGCAGTTTAAGCTGCTATTAAGAATTTAGAAAGAATAAAAGGTTACCACACCTTTGGGATAAAAAACAAAATAACATTTCTTCCACTGGCAGTCCGGAGTTTCCGGACCCTATTACAATTGCAAAGTTTTGTAATAAGACGGCTCATTACCTTACAAATGAGGTCTTCTATTGCGATTGTTGGGGGCATTTTAGTTTTATTGTGTTCTTAAAGCAGTGGATTATTGAAGAATACACACAAACATGAGTAAATAAAAATAGATTGATTTATTTGGATAAAATAAATTTAGGTCAATATTTTGTATCAACTAGAGAGCTTAATTATTAGTAGAAGCATTTATTTAGTAAAATGCACAGTTTTTTTTCTTTTTCTATATTGATAGTAAGTGAAAATGGCTCTAGCAAATTAAAAGCTCTAATGATTTTCAAATATCTAACACACAACGCCATCTAGTTTCAAACTCTGCAGCCTGTGATAATATCGACCGTAAAATTGACGCAGCGTACGGTAAGTTTGGTGAACTGAACCACAATTTTCAAAATTTTGCACGATTTGCAAGAGTTGTTCTGAAGTTATTCTATACATAGTAAAATGGCAAAATCAACTTTTAACCGGTCACTGGAAAAAACGTTGTCAATTTAAAACGAAACCTTTAAAAAATAGTCATTACCTCTAATCAAAAGATAATCAGCTCAATATAAATCATCTCTATTATATAGAGCAACTCATTTTCTCTAATGTGCATAGTTGGAGATAATACCATGAAGCTGAAACTGACATGATAATGGCAGCCAACCTTCGCTTCTAAAATAGCATTTTACATACGTACGTACGCCACAGATTCTGTGTATGACATTTTCATATAAAACGGGTCAACCAACAAAAACTTGTTTAGATTCGAGTATGCTAACAATGGTAATTATATTTCGATATAGGCTCTGAGGTATCACACTAGAAGGTATTTTTTTGTCAATGTGATGAATAGTTTTATGATATATATTTTTATATATAACCGAAAAGAATTTTAGATGTAAACTAAAAAATTCTTTCTTAACCTAATGTAGATAGTGTTATTAAATTATTTTTTATTAATGTAGTAATTTTATTGTTTTCAAATTATATAACATTCAGTGTACCTAGCATACAGTGGATAAATGCTACTATATAACTACCCTCATTTACATACATTGTACTAAAGTAGAAACTCTTGACGGCTCAAACATAAACCTTTGTGGTTTCTCCAATTACCCTCAATTTGTAAACCTTTTCTGTAAAGTTTTTTTATGTGATATATAAAATTAAATGAAAAATATAACAAGGAGCAAACGAACGAGATCAGTTAAATGATGAGGAAGTGGCCATGGCCGCTCA
The DNA here is from genome assembly GCA_024757885.1 of Apantesis nais. Classification (NCBI taxonomy): domain Eukaryota; kingdom Metazoa; phylum Arthropoda; class Insecta; order Lepidoptera; family Erebidae; genus Apantesis; species Apantesis nais. The sequence continues at coordinate 1,218 of JANTPX010161623.1, read as the reverse complement.
TTGACGTGCTATATTTTTATCCACTTTAGCGTTTATATGTATTTAAATCTTGTCTATAATTACAATATTTACATATAAGTATTATAAAAATCATCCACGAGCTCGTGCGGATACGCATTGGCAGTATTCGTAACTAATCAAAATATTCCTGAGTCGTACAAGTCGTTACTTCAACAGTATTCGAAGCATAAATCAAAATCCAGTTAGCAATAGCAAGTCACAAAGAGAAAAGGAACCGTCAAAAAATAAAAGCCAAGTTTTTATAATGTACCACCGGGTTGTGCGCTGATTTAAATAGTTCCGGACTTTCAACTAAGTTTCTTTTTATAAATTTATATACAATCCTAGATTAAATATCTGGCAATACGTACATATTTTTAACATATATTTTAATATATGTTAAAAATATGTACTTTTAACATATATTAAAATATATGTTAAAATATATTTATAACTTTACTGTCATTGACTTTTCTTTTAAATATTGGTGCAAGAAAATACTTTTTTACAAATTGGATTTTGATATTATCAAACGTCTACTTCGGCTTAGTTTGTTAAATTAACTACAGTTTTGGTAATGGACTACACTTACTAATGGAATGAAAAAAGGGTTTACTATATTTTATTATTCTATTGTCTTATAAACAATTACTGTTCACAGTGTACAATATTTTGAAACTCTGAAGGTTTGCTACGAATACAGAAGTTACACTTACATATTTTTTGCCATTTTACCAAGAATATCATTCCGAGCAAAAAACCAACATATGTGCAAAAATGGACATTGCCTTCATAAACCTGTTTCGGACAGCGTTTAAAAATAGATTTTCAAGTATCATATAAATAGCTGTTCAAGTCAGAGTTTATAAAAAATTCTTAGATACAATTGCCTCGTTCAAAATTTGATAAAAAATTAATTAGCCACACATCAAGTATTCTCTATTTTTTGTAAGTCTCAAATTCGTAGAGGATTCAACAAACTTAATGTTACTAAATCTTTTTAAATAACTTTCAAATAAACTTATGTCATTTATTTTACCTTGAACTTATTTACTGCACCAGTAATACCCTTAGTTTGTTAATGTTGAAATAAGATGTTGTAGTTCTGGCTCATATTTTTTTTGTAATGTAGTTAATGTGTGTGTGTGTGTGTGTGTGTGTGTGTGGGTGCGTGAGTGAGTGCGTGTGTGAGTGTGTGTGTGTGTGTGTGTGTGTGTG
>JANTPX010160515.1:0-10435 GCA_024757885.1 Apantesis nais | reverse complement strand
GTTTGCATGTGTGCTATACAAAAACCGAAAACATTATAATCTGTCAACTTAATCAACGTGAGGCAAAAAAATACAAAGATTGCCTCAAATTAAATACTTAATTTCACAGGTGTCATTCAAGTAAACGCTTGTAGCTGTCATTTACGTAAAGTGTTCATCAAGGTATTGAATGACGATAATAGTTACAGTACTTGAGTAAGTTTTCCAATTAGGCACATCTTGAAATGACTTGAGAAACGAATTAAATAATTTAGTATCCAGAGAAGAATCTAGCATTATTCGAGTCTTAGTTCTACCCAATTCGATTAAGATTAGAATATCATGCTACACAATACTAAATGCGAATGAATCCAAGAAGTTCAAGATATAGTTTCTATAGAGCATTCTATGTTCTGGTTCCATAGATAAATATTGTTTTACTATTTTGGAACAAACCATTGTTTCCTCTAGGATAATTAATTTTTGTTTATTTGTTGCCCGACACATTCATCACTCATATTCCATTAAGTGTACCTAATACGTCTTAAAACCAAGATACTGTCCAAAATGTAAATTCAGTAGTATGTATAGTAGAAGTAATACACTTATGAATAGCTAGGTTTTGCCCACCACTTCGTCCACCTAGAACTCGAAAATGGTTCTAATAGGATTTTATTTGCTTTTTTCATCAATCTTTTGAAAATCGAATTTTATTTTTCAAAATTGTGTCAATTGTTTTTTAGCACCAAGTATTGATATCAACTTCGAAGCAAATCACCCCAAAACAACTTTCTACTCCTTTTTCACTCGCTTAGGAGTAGAATTTTGAAAAATCCTTTGTGATCTACGAGATACATATCAGTCTCTACGATCAGCGATTTAGACTGTGCGTTGATCCGTCAGTCAGTTAGTCATTGAGAACGCAGCATTTTATATGTATAGATTAGGAAACCTTTTAAAAATACGTATTTACTATCTTCTCTTTTTAATCCGTAAAAGTTAAGGAAAATGTATTATTTAAATTAATTCTATACCAGTTTAAATTTAAGTTATTTATTTAATTGTAACCAACTTCATTACACGTGGCCTGAGTATATTATTTCAAGTTAGAGCCACGCGAGTGTGATACAAATCAAATCGTAGTCGTGTACTACAATCGTTATTTATTTATTCAGTATCTACTATACAAAAGATGTTAAGATCTATTTGTTTAAATGTTAAAGCAGGCTAGTTAAAATATGTAATACTATTGACTGCATACATATGTACTCGTTAATGGCAATAAAAACGACAAAAAGGCAATGTTTTTATAGGTTCAGTTTTTTCCGTGTGTCAGTTCCAAATGTTGTTAGAATTGAACACGCTAACATCATATTGAGACAATTAATTTGGCCACTTATGTATGACTCGATCATCTGTCCAAGCGTACTGTGAACGAATTTGTAATGCGCTTAGCCTTATAGCTCATCTCATGCCTTTCATTAAAGGACTATTTCCAGTTTACTGTAGTGGAAGTGCCCTCTACATGTTTCTTCTCTTCTCCAGTGCAAGAATCATCGTTGTCTAAATGATGCAACCATCAGAAGTACGGTCGAAATGGCTAGAATACATTTTCTGTTCTATAATAACTAAAAGCCCTTTTCTTCTAATCTACCACATTTTTCTCGTGACTTTAGCATCGGGAAAAATATTAACGATTCTCACGTTGATCTTTTTCTATCTCTCGCAGTATTTTTTTTAAATTTTGGTCAAAATATTCCTTTGACAAATTATATATAACAAACTATATGTTTAGTAAAACGTTCAATTTTGTTTTTAAATTTCTTTAATGAAAGTGACTAGTACGGAGAAGAAAATTTGCAAAAATTCTGCTTTTGAAATTCGTAGTGTCCTTATTTTCGATTTCATACATAAATGATATCAAAAATATCATGAAGAATCCCCAAAGTTCCTATTTGGTGAAATTCTAAAAATATCTAGAAGCGTCATACAGCTCATATGAACCATCATATAAGTTTGTGTTGCGGTTAAATAGTTTACGTACTACCATGGTCAATTTCTGACGTAAATTTTATAGTCAATTAATTGTTTCCTGTTACACGTGTAATATCTGAAACTAGGAGGAACTATTTCAATGGCAATAAACTTTTTTTGTGTGCTACGACAGGCGAAAGGAATATACGGGTTACGTGATCGTAAATGACTACCGCCGTCAGTGAACCTGCAACCCGGGAGTTACAAGGGCGTTACCACTCTTTTAAGTCCTTCTCCCTAGAATCAAGGGAGGGGGAGTGTTTGTGCTCGGGTAACCTCACTGACTCGATGATTACTAGACATGGAAATTATTCCTACTTTTAAATCATATGATGCAAAGATTGATTTCACTCACTATGATTTCACCTGCTAGTGTGATTTGGTCAAAAACCATCAAAAACAATTAAAATTTATGTTCATTACGATTTTTTTAGATTATTTATTAGTGATTATATTCCATACTTAGTGATAAACAATAAAAAAACTGCTTAACAATGGTTTCCTGTGAGGTCATGGTATCATCCGGTCGTACCTGACCAGATTGTTATGCCACGTAAATCTATTAATATCGATAGGTACACACGCAGATCAAAGCTTTTTAGTTTAATCTTAAAAAAATACAGATTTTAAATTTAAATAGTTGTTGGAATATTTCATGGACAGCTAAACAAGTTAAACGTTTGCAGCCCAGGGGTGCATAAATAATCATGTGAAGGGCATGATCAATTTATTGTTCTATATCTTGAGTAAATTTATTTATTAAACTTATATATGCATTTTGAAATATGTAACATGACTAAATATTAAGTTCTCTAAATTTAGAATTAAGTAGAAGATATATTAATTTGCAAACAAAATAGCTTACGAATTAAATACTGTAAAAAATCATGACTTACTTCAACAGAGGCCTTTTAAAGTCAAGAATACAGTACTTAGATATGAACAAGAGAAGATATGTTTGGGTAGATTAATATACTTTACAAGCACTAGTAAGCAGATGAATAAACATTGCAAGGGGTAAATTTTTGTGTACAAACAAATACTAAAATCAAATCTCATAAAAAGAAATTGGTTTTAGACTCATATTTAGTGCCATCTTGTCTGTGCCTGTCAAATCTGGATATACAATATGCAATCAAAAAATAAACTACAAGTATATTAAAGGTCAATGGAATGCAGCTTTTTAAGTATAAAAACAAAAAACAAGAAAATTGTATGGATATAAGAAAAACATTGTAATAAGCACAAATGGAAATAGCATGTAGGTGGTCACATAGCTCTTCAGTAAGAAGAGAGATAGATAGATGACATAAACAATAATAAATAAATAACAAAACAATATGAGGTTTTTCATTAAAAAGTATTAATAATTTCAATATATTTGTAATAAATTTAATAATTATCGAAACAATATAATAATCTAATATAAATTTGTGAAGTATTTTTGTTTAAATCTCTTAAATATTAAGAATGATAATGTAATTGTATGTAACTTTCAAATTGCATTGTTAAATTGCAGTTGCAATGTTGTATTAGGTATTAAGGAAATAAAGAGGCTATATTAATATTGATAAATTAATATAGGTTTTAAAAGCTATGTATTTCCGTTATCCTTTCTCAATTCTTTTTATTGTTCAAGTCTGTCATGATGGTTGTTTCGCTACTTTCACACAAACCCTCCTGACCAAAATTATATTCGAATTGCATTTCTCTCTTTGCATTTGAATCAACTACTATTATATATTGTTTATTATTTCATCCCTAGGTATAATGTATCTATATTTCTAATTGAATATGACATGTTTATGTAAAGGTATATATAAATATTTGTGTATGAATTATGAATGTTAATCATATCTAACTTCTAGACCATGCTCAAATGTGTCTAGCTAGCATTGCTTGCAAAGCAAATACTGCATCTATTTGTTTATTCAGTAAATAATTATGTTGCAATTAATTAAAAGTAACTGGCCTAGGAACTAATGAAATTTGAAACTTCACACACAAACTGGAACATATGACAATACAAAATAAAGCAAAAAGTTCAGTTTTGGTTTCCCCGCATTAAAGTCGGCTTGACTATTAACCGTAATAGACAAATAGACTCTTCATTACGGTAAACTATGCCTTCTAGAATTACTAAACGAATAATATTTCTGTTGATTTAGATTGAAATGTCACACGATCATTGACATAACGTTGTTGTCACTTGCGAAAATATGGCAGATGAAAACACTCAAAAGAAAGAAGATTCTAAGAAACGACCTAAACGATATCCAAACAAAAATTATGCTGTAAAAAAGCGCTTACCAACACGACCAATTGATGGAGCTAATGTAATATTCATAACGAAGAAAACAAATTTCAAGGTAAGAAGAAAAAAATTCACTACGAAAAATGTGATCTGTAACCTCTTAACTATATGTATAGACTACTATTGTTTTTAGGCACAATTAGATAAGTGTTCCGAGCTATTAACAAGAGGCGAAAAGGAAATAATATTGCACGGTTTAGGTGCAGCTATACAGCGTTGTTGTAACTTGGCACTACAATTGGAAATACTATTTTCTGGTACTTGTCAAATCGAAGTGAATACTGGGACTGTCGACTTAATTGGTAAGTTATTAACTCTACTAACGATTTATTGTAAAATTATAACCTTTCTATTTTCCATTCAATTTTGCTAAACTAATTTAGCATGTGCAACTAAAATCATGTGTACCATACAAATAACCTATATCTGACTTCTTACCCTTAGATGATTTGGAGCCCCTAACAGAAGACTTAGACTTTGATGCACAAGTAAGGTGCTCATCTTCGATACACATAAGGATATTCAGAACTGCAATGCTTGGTGCCAATTAATAAAATGTTCTTCACACTAAATGAAATAGTGCAGTGGATTGGACTGACAGTGTTTGAAATATGGATCAACTTGATAACTATTACAATATTTTCAGTGTTACTGGCTTTAAAGATAGATGGTGTGGTGAACAGTGCCTGGTGGACAATATTTGCACCACTATTTGTTAGTGATGCCATGAACGCATATTTTTGTTGTATTGTATGTATTCGGATGAATTTAGAGAGCTCCTATAAAACATCACTGTACAGAGCATCTTGGAGTGCTATATTTCTAGGTCTGACATTTGTCTTTAAGTTTTTATTGTGTAGGAAGCTGCAAGGAGATGCTGGTATAGAATATAGTGAAGTCTTTGCACCATTGTTTATATTATTACAACTAATTGCAGTACGAGCCTGCCAGTTACATCAATGAAAATGTACATTTTATTTATGTAATATATACCAATCAATACAGTTTTGTTTGTATTTTACCTTATCATTATAAGGACACAGGTTACCTTTTATCCAGAAAAATAAAACCTTTTCCAGGGATGGAGAAATTAATGCAAGCAGTGTTTTATTACACTACAAGAATATGTTTATTGAAAGCAAAAAATATAAGTATCATATGAATCAACGGAACAAACTAAATAGACCACCTCTGTTTTTATTGTCCCCTCCAAAATTAAAAGTGAAATTAGTGGGTTCATTTGGTCCAATTGATTCTGGCTTGGGTTCTGATGATGTTGATGGTCCACCAAATAAAGACAAACCTGTTTTACGAAATCCTGAAAAGTAAATTAGATCTATTATCCAAAACATCTTAAAAGTCATTCTTCTTATTCAAAAAAATAAAATATACCACGTTTCATATTGACTGAACGACAGCAATAGGTATTATATCATTTCCGCCGTTTTCACCATCGCGTCAACAATTGTTATATTGTACAATAATGATTAAATTTAGATTCAATAATCCTTCTGTATCACAACAATATGGTTTTCGTTAGGGTCGCTCAACAACAACAACAACCGATAGAATCACAAAATTAAAACACGGGTTTGTAAATTCTAAAATCTTATTTGACTGGTATCATCGTAATTCGTATCGAGTAAATCGTATAACTTTAACCTTTCACAGTATTAAGGCTTTAGTTTTAAAAGATAGGTAAATTTATTATTTTTTATGTAGTTGATTTAGCCCTTATTAGTAAAAACTTTAAAACCTTTTAAGATTACGTTGGCCGTAAATTTCTTTGATTTAAAGGTAAAGGAATAAAAAAACACGGTGGTACGGTAACCAGACTACTAATAAACACACTTATATTTCTAAACACATACATATAATAGATAAATTTCACACAGACACAGAATAAATCATCGCGCTCGTAACACAATCACTTGAATGGGAATCGAACCTACGACGTCCGGCATAGCAGTCTGGGTGCCGAACCACTAGACCAACAGGCTCGTCGATCAAAATTTATTTACTAGGCACAATAAACCAGATACAAAAAGTTGTTACGAAACTCAACTCGTGTCTATTAGTACAAATTTTTTGAGTGAATTATAAAAGTCTACTTCTAGTTCTAGTAAATTACAAAATTATATTTCTAATTCTTCTAATTAGAATAACATCGTACATAATAACATCTAACTATTTTCGGAAACAGGCAGACTTAAGATATTCAGTTGCAGACTTAAGGTTTGCAGAACTAGATTCATTAGTATGCTGGACGCATGGCCACTATACACATACTAACAGAACTAAGATTTTTACAAATACTTTTTTCCCGTTCCAAAAAGCCTTTTCTAATGAAGGATAAGTTTAGTTTATTTAATTTTCTACGTTAAGTTAAACTAATATTGGATCCGATAACTGATTTAAATCTTCGGGTATAGGTCAAAAGGTTACCTTAGCTTAGAGGGTCTGAACTTTCCGATAAAAGATGTATCAAGTTACAGGTATACGTTTCTGACCTAATTGAACTATTACTACCATTCCCTAATCTATCTGGTTAAGGGATATCTTATTGCCTTCCCTTTCAATCTACATTTACTATCAGTACACTCCTAGTTTTTTCACCTGATCCCTAATGTGCCATCTTGACAACAGTAATCTGGTCTTCTGTTACGTAAAAGCGTCTTATATTATAAAAAGCAAAATATATTCCTTTAATATCCTTCTGCTTGTCCGATTGGAGACAAGCGTTTTATTTATGCATGTCTAATGGTTTACACCATGTAAAATTCACGGGTGACACTCAAAAATATAAAATTTTAATGTATTTTTTCATGAAATTCCACGTCGATGATCAAACAAACAATGTGTTCCTAAAATCGCGTCAAACATTGTGAAGCGAGTGTGACTTGTCAGAGCTATGGCGTTTTACGCGCCAAGTAAAAGGCTTTTTATTGCACATAAAATTATTTTCGTACAGAGCACCCGGTCTTCTGTGGCGCGTAATGTAATTGAGTTAAGGTATAAACGGTAGCGATTATATTGAGCCTTGCTAATTATAAAAAAGAAAATTGTAACTGATTCACCCAAATTGCTATTGTAACAAAATTGTCTTAATAATATCTATTTTTAAATGATAGTGTCTTAAAAATGAAAAATTCTTGGTCCTATCTAAACTATGTATGTGTTTAAGACACGACTTACTTCGTTTTTTTTTCTTTGTGTTAAATGAATCCAATATCGAACAAATGTCTATTGTGCAGTAATTTAAACGTATCTGCCACTTAAACCAGTAATCTTCCTCGTATGTCTTGTTTCATGTAGAAAATAAAGCCAAAGACAATAATAGTATGCAAATTTAAGTGTTATGTGTGAATTTAAGATAAATAAATATGTCACGGGCAATCAAAAAAGAATAAACAAAGTTGTCGGTCCCGTGTATAGGCATTCTTTATATCATACCTAAACATAGGACCGACAAATTTTGGTGGATTACATAATTATTTAACACATATAGGAGTAAAACTTACACCTGGAACGGTTTAAAAGCAACGTATACTACGGCACATAGAAGAGTAAATTATCACTTGTATTAAAAATCAGCCGTTATTGCGAAGGCTAAATTATGCATAATTTGCACAACCCAGTTGTGTGCAGAATATATTAATATCACATTTTTTTAAAAAAGCTGTATCTTACTTCTTGGACCGTTAGGTAACATGACGCGATATTGAATTATCTTCATAAAATGAGTGGAGAGTAGACGCGTTTGTACATGTATTTTGTTCTTTAAACAACATTTTAAATTAAAGTTATAACCTGATAATACATTTGTTTTATTACCTGTAAAATTTGAACTTATTAATAGGTATTATTATTAGTAAATACTTAAATTTACTTTTCTAGTCATCATTTTCCTAAGTTTATTACAATTTTATTTGGAGTCGGGGCAATGTGTTATATTGGTAAGAGTTTTGATTGATTCCGACTGAGGCCTACTTAGCGCCTTAGCCATTTGGTTTTCAGACAAAACAAAGGATGACAGTAACTTAGGACAAGGAAAAGTTTGAAGGAACTTAAGTTGGTTAGACCGGAAATATGATTAGAGAGGTCAAATTGTTTGACGCTGACCAGCCCAGGCTGAGCATTCCACCGAAATGTGATGAACCATTACGTTATAACAGACTATTGGCAGCCCACATGATCACCCATGCCCCCTTAAACAAAAATTTATAAGGAATCATAATCATCAATTCAAAGTACAATTACTGTAATGTTAACTACTACTACTATTACAAGTTTTTATTAATTATCCTGAAACGAAAATTAAAAGTTATACTGGTTTATTTTACTCTTAATTTATTAAAATCAAGGCCCCTCGTAGGTTTTCGTACATTTTTTTGGTGTCTGGTCTCAAAAATAAACGAGGACTTACGACCTACTCTAAATAAGCTAGGTCTGAATAAACGTTATAATAACAAGAGGGATGATTAATGTTTCAATAACAAGGTTACATTAACAAATTACTTTTTATCTATATACCTATAATATCATTTTCTTTTATAATTTTTCTCGTAAATTACATTAGTTTTACTAACTACTTATTACAATCGTATATATAAAGTAAAAATGTGTATGTCAATTTTTACGCGTACATCGAACCTAGAAAATACTTCAAATAAACGTCACAGCTCAGAGTTAAATAATCATAACGTTCCACAGAATGTAATCACATTGAAAGTGTAAAAACAGACAATATAATGAAATTAACTCGGTGAACTGAACTCCGCCTATAAGCTTTGTAAACTGTTCTGGAACATTCCTAATTAGTTTCTATAATTGTTACATTCAAATTGTTCTCGGTCCTAATAGTCTTTTCTAATTCGCTTGAATTTTTTCCTGGTGGCATGAAAACATTTGTAATTGTAAAGGTACACAATAGGTAGTTTGAGATTTGTTTCATATTATTTAGATAAATATTCCTAATTTATCATTTTGTTTTTCTGCCAAGTCATCATCAGATTTTTTTTCAAAATAAACTGGAAATATCTGAGTCTTATAAAACATTTTAGAATTGTAACTCACTATGAAGTAACGTCTTGAAATTGCAATAATGCATATTATAGGGTGGATTGTTTTAATGATTCTCTGCGATTTGGTTCTATGAATGTTCATATAAAATTACTTGTTCTGACTGACATCATCAACGTAGGTCTGTGGGGTCTACAAACTTATTTTTTTTTGTATAAGAAAGCTCTTCACTCCTATTTTTTATTGTCACATGTAATATTGAAGCTCATTCTTTTCAAAGTTAGAAACTACTAACTACGATATCCTACTACTAACTGAGATGCTTGCACAAATGGCGTAGTGGTTTAAGCGATCGCCACGTCGATTTCTACTGTGCTAAGTGTTGTGTGTCCGATCCCCACATTGAGAACAACTTTGTACGATCTTAAAATTGTTGTTCTGAGTCCAGTTTTGTGACTATAAAGTCCCCCCGTGACACATGGTATTTATTCTTAATGCCAGAGTTATTTTTAAAAGAAAACAATGTTACTACATAGTTATCACATTTGTACAATGAAAGGAATTACCCACATTATGTTACGAATAGATCCCAAATGCACGCTTAGGCGTACATTAAGTTCTTAGTGTGTTTATCTATAGACGCTAGTGTGCATTTGGGATCTGTAAACCCACAATTAGCTCTTATTGTTATCCAATTGCAGATATATATATTAGTAATATAGTAATATTAATATTTGTTTCTAAAATGACATATAAATTGAATTTATACGTCAAATATTTTAGTGTTTATTTCTTTACACAGAACGTTTATTTTAGAATAAAAATCTTTGTTTTTATGACAGATAATTGGTCTGCAATTGAATCGCAATACGCGCTCATGGTAGGCCTACTGTTCTTAACATATTTTGGACAACTACATTAATTGTACACACTGACAACAAAGTTGACATTTTAGTCTCATATTGGGTTTGAACTTTGCATTACACATTGTGGTAAAATACATTTAACCTTATACATACTGTTGGCATTGTGTAAAGCAACCGATTTTAATATGCTGTTTTAAAACTTGATTAATCTGTTCAAGTT
>JANTPX010159411.1:0-10440 GCA_024757885.1 Apantesis nais | reverse complement strand
TCAACAAAAACAACAATTAAAACCTTAGTAATCATGGTTCCCTACTAATATTATAAATGTGAATGTAAGTTTCTTTGTTACGTTTTCCTGCGTACGTACGTAAACTACTCAACCCATCATCATGAAACTTCGTACACATGTTCTTGGAGGTATTGGAAGTAACATAGGATAATTTTTATGAAAAAAATGTTTTACTTTTTACCGCGATTACCGACATATACACGGGCGGAGCCGCATAAGCTAGTATATTAGATATGTGGAAATGAGTTTGTTTGTCACGCTTTCACACACAAACCAGTAATCGTCTTAAAAATTATTTCACTAAAGAAAAGCTGCGTGATTACGAAATAACATACACTACTTTTTTCGCGATACCTGACATATACGAAGCCCCGGGCACAAGATAATTTTTGTATATTTCTAAACACATACATAAAAGATAAATTACATCCCAACACAAAATAAATGATCGTCCTCATCACAAAATTATTTGTTATGAACCTACAACATCTGACTTAGCAGTCAGGATAGTTAACCACTGGGCCTACAGATCCGGTTCGTCTACTATTTTATAATTATATGCAACTCGGTTAGATTCGAGACCATTTTAGGCAACAGTACCAGGCTCTTATAAGCCATGGGATATCGATATGTTTACGTCAAAGCAAGAGTGTATTACAAGCGTCTGTACACTGTCTATATGTGTGTGTGTTGCCTATACTCGTATCATATTGGCCTGTACCACCCCTGATAGAAACGTTTAGTATCTCAGAGCCCCTTAGAATTAGTTTCAAATCTTGTTTGTTTTATATCACTGGTCTCTATGATTGTTTTTTATTTTGATTTTTGACTTTGACTTTGATTGAAGAAGTCTTCATAAATATTGTTTAATAAGTTACATTACAAATGTAAAGCACTATTAAAGTAATGTTTTACTTTAACTTTAAGCGACATCTATCCATATGTGACAGTGAGTTTGTTTCTGTCTTTGTAACGCATTCACACCTAAACGAAAAACCTTATAAAAAATATTTTATCAATGAGAAGCATTGCAACATTTAACACCAATAATCGACGTACAGCGGTAGGTAAATCCAATACTTGTTCGTAGAATTAATATTAGAAACGTTTCGTAGACATTTAGGTTCTATTCCACTCGTTTTATGTTTAAATTAACTACCTCTGAGGTTTTTTGTTAAAGAAATACACGTAAGAGCTCTCTATCTCTATTTAGCTCTAATCTTGACTGCACGGCCTGTTTCAGCGTCGCCACGCAGCTTCCTATTGCGCTGAGTGTTTTGGGTTCAAACTCCCACATGGTACAACGTTTTGTGTGATCTACAAATTGGTGCTCTGAGTCTGGATATTCATTGTGTCCGTTTCATGTGTGTTTGTAAATTACCCTGCGATACAAGATATATTCCTAATGCAGGAGTTGTTTTATAAGACAGAAAAATCATACATCTTGAAAATCTGGCCAAAATTAATTCGAAGTTATTCCTATTAGTTGTTAGTAACTCTCTAAAATGTTAAAGAATTTACTGTACTAGATACCAGAGGCTAACTTAATTCCAAAGGCATTCTACGAGTTACGTTGAATAGGGAAGATGTTAAACATAAATCAAAAAAGAAAATTATACTACCAATATAGGTAAAATTTAAAAAAAAAAACTTTATATTGAACTGATTCGAATAGTTGTTTTCATTTTAATTTAGAACCCCGAAATATAAGAGTTTAAAATATATAATCTTCCATTTTTCTGGTGGCAGCGATTTTCGATTTACGATGATACTGAAAGTTAACGTGTTCCTGAATAAGTGATACTCGGGGGCAGCGAGACGAGAAGAGAGACGACGATGAAGAGCTAGAGGCGAAGAAACTTGAATTTACAAGATAATTATTCATACTGTGGGTGTTGCTTGAACAACTAAGGGGGCAAACTACGCACAGCATAATAAATGGAAGGAAAACTTATAACAAATCGTATACCAACTCGTACGTATAGTAAGTCAAGACCTTCTTCTTATGAAATATTATTATCAAAATGTGCTTCTAACGTTATATGTTTCAGAGTATATTTAGCAACCTACACCATGTGGTGTAAGTTGCTAAAAATACTCTGAAATACTTAACTTATCATAGTTTGCTAAATTAAATATTTAAAATTTATCTTGTTCGTTGCAAATCACGCAATACTTTTTGAACTTCTTGTGATTCTAAGTAACAAAAAGCAACATTATCATGACGCCATCTTTACGCGACTTAGCGCAACAAAAACATTTCACGAATTTTAGGGTGGGTTTATACACTGGAACCTCCCAACTGAGGATTAGAGGTAGCATTCTTTCTTCAACATCCCCCTAGCTCATTGGTTGTCAGCTAGGTTGGTAGCACACGTACTATGGCAACTGGCTTCTCAGTGTCATTTGATTCTGCGCATAAATCAGTATTTAAAAATATTCAGTTCGTTGGTGCACTCTTCAAAAACTCAAAAACTTCTGACCTGATTGAGCTCAATCTTTGATGCTGCTCAATCACTGCTGGATATAGACCTCTCCTAAGATAGGAGGTTTTGGCCTACTATACCACGCTGGCCAGACGGGTTATTACAGGGTTTGTTTCAAGTTTTCCTTCTCTTCGCGGTGCTTTTGTCCCGCATAATTTGCTCCCTTAGTCGCCTTTTACGACACCCACGGGATGAATAGGGGTGGTGACACTCCGCATTCTTAATCCGTCGCCACACGGACATTTTTTTGCAACCATTTAAATTTAGACAAGATCCACTTGCCGAGTTGATGAGGCCTTTAGTAACAAAAATGTTGCGTCTTTACATAACTATGGAGCCTACACCCAGATTTAATACGTGCATCAAACCACCACAGTGATCCACATCAGCAGGAGTAACGTTTGAACGTGGTCAATTTCGCATGTTGCCTCCTCTCGTGTCTTATACGAAGTAGTTCAACTTACCACGTACACACCGATTATTTACAATAAAAATTAAAATATAGACAATTTTACAAAACAAATAATGAAATTGACTTTAAAAATAAAAAAAAATTACTTTCTACCTTCTTCTTCAGCCTATTGCAGTCCACTGCTGGACATAAGCCTCCCAAAGGGTTATGTCCACTTTTTACCTACAAGCACTAAAAAGTGAAAAAACACTTTGTTTTTATAAAAATACAGTCAAATTGAGAACCTCCTCCTTTTGATTTTTGAAGTTGGTTAATTGTTCAAAAATATGCGACTCGTTCTGAATAATAAAATCAAAAACTTTACAGTAATTATAACTTACCAATTCTCAGTCAAATTCCGAAAGAACCTAAGTACAATATTACATTATTTAGCATTGCTAAATTGCACGAGTGAATTACAATAATTTATTAACAAAACTATTATGTGACAATTCTTGTCTAAATCTAAGCACCTGTTAACTTAATCAAAATATTGTTATTATGTGTGCTAGATACAAACAACTAGTTTGAAGTCGTCGTCTCAAGTAGCTAAGTTAAATTTAAATAATGTTTTGATCCGCATATTACCAGTGCGTCACTACCACGATGTATTTTTTAGTATATTCAGTACATGCAAATTAAAAAGAAACTCTTGATTTATAAAGGTTTCTAGATAATAAACGTATTTATTTAATACTCAAAAAGCATCAAAATTTGCTTTATATTGCAACCTTGACTATTTTAACAGCTATGTTGTAGACTCCAATATGAAAATATTAAAAATCTGCTTGCGCTACGCAAAATAAAGTCATTTATGCTACGAAGTTTACTTCACGAACAAATTATTACATTTCTTTTTATTTAAATAGGTTGTGTAGTTGTGTTTTATTTCGCCATTAATTTATTTCAGTAGCAAATAAAATGCATTTCAAAAAAAGCACTTGTAATATGCCATCAGAACCTTGCAAAGTTTACCAAACTTTCGCTAGATGGCTCTGCTCGATTATAATTCGAGGTATGGTTTCGTTACCTCGGGCGTATAAACTTCCAGTTCGTGTAACTCGTCACTGCTGATAGACAGTAGGTGGATTGACTCACACAATCATCTATTAAATTTTTGGAAAGCTACTGGCATACTCGTGCCGAAGTAGCTTCATGAAACTAATTATTATAACTTCAATATGAACACAGTATATTGGTTCACCTAAATAGTTCAAGCCTGCTGGGTAATAAATATTAAACCTATCTGTGTGAGATTTACTTCAGAAATGAAGGATAATTTTAATGTTGTTTCTGTGTTACTTAATTGAGAACAGGTAGTATTGTGCAAACAATGTTAAAACAAAGATTTAAAATATTAAATCAGATAAAATTGTGTGTTTTAATGGTAGGTTTCATATATTTCTTTTAGTAGTGATAGTCAGATTACACTATCCCTCATCATCAAATAATCGGACGTTTATTTGTATTTTGTATTAATGTTTTCTAGTCTACCGAGAAAATATGTTTCTAGCGATCAGACAGTTTGAAGAAAAAAATGTTTTTTCTTTGAAATGCTCCGATGTTAATGATCAATGTTGCAATAGAAATTAAAATTGCCTTTCCCATTTCTTTTAAAAAGCATTATAAAAAAATCTTAATAGCTTTAGGGCAGATCAAGGCAATTCAAACATTTGCCTCCCAGGGCCGATGGATATCTAATCAAAAACCATAACACTAAGCTTAAAGAATCTTATTGTTAGTACTAACTCAAGAAGTAGTTTTCTTCGAAGTTCTCGTTCAATGTAAAGTGTTTTACTTTGTTCTGTGAATGGCATATTTTGTATATTTTTTACTTCTAAAAAAAAAACCAAGGGTCATCAATTGCTTACAAAAAATGTTATACATAAACAATTTAGTTACTGTTATTTATTTACTTTTTCGTGAAAGTCCACAATCAAAGCTAAAATAAATTCTTCGTTTTAGACCATAGTCTCTTAGTAAAACGTGGTGACATCTTTCATGCAAATACGGTTCAAGTGACATGGTAGACTAATTATATTTTCCAAAAATACCAAAATAATTACAGCAGTATAGACTATTTATCTGAGATGATATTTATAAACTTATTAAACTGATTAAAAGTTATATTTGACCTTTTATTATTATATATTTGTTTAAAACTTCATGCATGTTTACCGGTTGGGCGATGCAGAGAAAGAATCAAGATCCTTCTATAAGCTCGTATTGCGATCCAATGACAGATATAAACTGAATTTATGCGTCATTATAGAAACAAGTACTTTAGTCTTTATTTCTTTACGTAGAACACTTATTTTCGAATACCAATCCTTATTTTTATGACAGATATTTGATCTGCAATTGGATCGCAATTAGCGCTCGTGGCAGCCCTATAAGTAGGTGCATATTTAGGGAGGTAATAAATGATGAGATTTTAATTAAGTACCATCTACTTTGTCCTTGGAAAGTAAATGGTTTTTGGACGACATAGTGTTCTGAGGATGCAGTAACTCTCTTAACATTCCATTTCACCGCAGGGTCTTGAAGACAGCTTCCAGAGCATTGGTGTAGAGTTTCGGGGAAATAACGTCACCCTGTCTTACACCTCTGAGCAACTGGATGAGTCTTGTTTTATGGTTCAGTATTTGGACGGACATAGTTGCCATTTGGTAGAGACTTCTGAACACCTCCACGTACCGCTAGTCGACTTGGCATCGCTGCAAAGACTCTAGAACAGCCCAGGTTTTGATGGGGTCGAAGGCTTTCTCGTAGTCCACAAACGCCATACACAACAGTTGGTAATACTTTTCGAACTTCTGCATAATCTGCCGGACAGTATGGGCATAGTCCACGGTACTATAGCCTTTTCGAAACCCAGCCAGGTGGCTGAAAGACGTCAAATCTTGATGCCAGACGATTTGTAACGACTCTCGAAAACAGCTTATAGACGTGGCCCCGAAGTGTGATCGGCCTATAGTTTTTAAGGAGCGTTTTGTCTATCTACGTTTGGGAGATCGTCAGTGAAGTGGCGGGTAAGTGGGCTCTAGGGTCTCTCGCGTCAGGTGGAGGTTTCGGTGGGTGCGAAGCATACAGATGTCCGTAGAAGTCTTTAATTTCAACTAGTATTCCTGAGACTGATGTGACGGTTTCACCATTCGCGGTAACTAACTTTGTCAGATGACTCTTCCTCAATGTCTTGATAAAGACCTTCGACCCTCGATCTCGTTCAATCGCCTCATGTATGAGGCGAGTGTTCCAGCTGCGGAGGTCACGTCTTACCAAGCCCCCGATTTTCTTGTGGAGTGACTGCGGATCTGACAAAGTTTCCTCTGGTGTCTCACGTCTAAATCGCATCAGGTCCAGGGTCCCGCTAAAAAGTTTCGTCTTCCCATCTGAAGATAACCAAAAAAAAAGTCCAGTGCTTCATGTAAGATCAAAATATAAGAGAGAATGAACAAGAGAATGTTGTGACGGACGCTATTAAAGGCATTTGAGAAGTCGGCCAGAATCAAGACTGTCACTTATATGTCTTTCAAGGCCTTCTCCCTGATATTGCCAGTCACTTTGAGTAGAGCAGCAGTGGTAGTCCTATATCTAAGCCTTAAACCAGAATGAAAGGCTTTATAAGTTATTTTTGTCTATAAATTCAAATAATCTGCTTTCCATCAGGTTACCCGTCTGCTCGTTTGCCGCTTCTTCCATAAAAAAATAACTGTTTACATAGGCTTCAATAATTTTGGAGCGGAAGGGAGAAATTTATATGGACCTGCAGTAATTTGGCAGTGTGGAATTTGCGATTTTAGGTAAAGGAATGATAAAAAAGCTTCATACCAAATCGTGGGGAAATTCCGGATTGCTTTACACCTTATGGTGTAATTGATGGTATGGGAAATTGCTGGTTAAAGTTGCTCAAGATTAGTTGTGATACAATTTTTATTAATTAATCATTTTTGTTAACATGAAATATTATTGATAAATAAAAATTCAAAATATTGTAAGTTAGCATACATTATACAGAGGCAGTAAAATAAAAAGAAATAAAAAAGTGGACAAGTGCTTGATGTTTCAAGGTTACTAGTAACATTAAATGAACTAAGCAAAACACGTAACATAAACCAATCTTCAATGTGCTACACCACGACAGTCAGGACATATTCATGTTTATTTAAACTTCAATTTACAATATTTACATACAAGCATAAAAATAATTAAAACCTCCACATCATCGCCCACTGGTAGCGTTCCCAGATGACTGGCAGCATTATCACGTTGAACGGCAATTCCAATTCTCTGTGCTAGAAAGAGGCCGGTCCTCTGGTCATATATATATGTGTGTAATATATGGTTTTATATATGTATAGTTTTTTACAACAATACTTAATTCTTGTTCCTAAGTCCTTATAGATACCAACCTAATTAAAGCGTATTAAAAAGTTACAGCTTAATAAAGAGATTAAGAAATACACAAACATATTTCTATATTAAGGTTTTTAAAATCTTTTAGATTAATCTTAAACACGATACTAACACATAACAGGCAATTTTATAGTTGTTAAAACCGCGAAGTAAAGGATCTCTTTATAAACATAAACTTCAGCCTACTTTCTGTCAATAAAGAGTTTATAAGTACAATCAAAGTTGCCGATGTGCGTTGCCAAGTGACGCTTTGTTGATGTTTGTCTTCAACGAAAATTGTTGATCATTTATAAATAAAATTGTTTATAATCACTTGATTACGGTTATGAAATTGTACTTGGAAAATCAGTTCAAGTCTTTTGGAAGCTATTGTTTTCACATGTGCTGTACCGGTAAATATATTATCAACATCATATATCTTATTTAGTAATCTGATAAACTACCCTTTAATATTGAAGATATTGTAATGGTATGTAAATATATAAATAAAAAAGAAATGTTAAGGTTTGTTAAATTAAAAAGGGTTGGTTTGTCGTTTTGTTTTGTAAATCACTACAGTTTTTAAGTACTGAGTCGATCAATATAAGAATTTATATGTCAGGTGAGGGGTATAGAATACAATTAGAATACGATATATAAGACATAAATAAGTAAATAGTATAAAGATAGTATACAACTATTCGAAGTGCTACTAATAGTTAGGGTTGAAGACCAAAGTCCCGTACAGCGACAAGCTGCAATAAACTACTATATTAGAATACATTTTTATAAAGGATAAAAAAACTTAATCTTGATTTATTAACATACATCTAACTGTAAAAAACTTGTATATTGGACGAGTGTGTGGAACTGCGCAATTCGTGGTATTGTCGAATGACAAAGCTATGTCGTTTACCCTCCAAGCATCCATTTGGCGGGTCTCCGTTTGTACGACCCAAAGAGGTCGTAACACTTTTTTATTCCTAAGATTACGATGTCAGTAAAATGTAAAGTGATTCCGTTTCTCTGAACGCGATATCCTTCGGTATAATATTTGTGTATGTACGTTATAGCACTGTTATGAATTGTTGTAACTGATAGACTTTTGTTTTTTGCAGACATTTTTGTTTTATAATTTAGGATATTGTGATAAATTTAGATCCGAACTTACTAGTGTTATTTATCTACGTCTGTCTATATAGTGTACATTGACTTACTTTACCCAGCTATTTCAATGATATTGCAGGCTTGTGCTTTTACGACTCATGACACTTCCAACTCTACTCCCTGCAACCACTCACTATAATTAATACTTTTATATAGAAATACTTACCTAAAGGTTATAGAACCTTTAAGAGCCATCTGATACCCGATATCCGAACAGCCCTGCCTCATCGCTCGGTGTACACTCGTTATCGATAGGTGGTCCACGGGTGAACGCCGCGTTGTTGACCAGTGAACGTTGCGTAGTCAACGAGTGGATATCGCAATGTCCGCAAATAGACGAGTAGTTTGTCAGGGATCGTCACTCGCTGATGCGTCATCGCCTTTGCGCGTGGACAGTGAGTGGACTATTCGCTGTCCAATCCGCGGCCGAGACGTTCTGAAGTTGATGTAGTGAGCGTATACCCGTAGTACTCTATACCAAGCATACTCACAGATCAACACGATTGTGGTGGTGCGGATCGGGTGTCGGGTATTTAAAGTCATAGCTCATTAGATAATGAGCTATGACTTTAAATCTACGCAGATCTTCTGTTTTGAGTGTCTCCTCTCCGAATACTCCAAGAAATGTTATCTTGGAATTGGTTTTTGATAGGGATGACCGATCGGGCTCTGTGAACATGTGCTAGAGCACCTTAATTTTTAGAATAGGTGGAGGGGGAAAAGAGATAGCAATCCAATGCCCTCAGCTCAGATTTATGTTGTTATCTACACTAATGTATAAATCTGAAGTGTTTGTTTGTTGGTTTATTTTCTTAAACGCGCTAATCTTAGGACCGACTGGTTAAAGTGGGTAAAAATTATTTCAAAGTATATTTTTATAGTCCTAGCATTCTAGTGAGCGGAATTAAAAATTTAGTAATGTAATATAGTTAGCTAAATATAACCAACTAAATCATTATTTGCTTTAAAAATTCATTACTTGGAAAAGTCCACATATACTCTTTAAGAGTCTATATTAAACTGCCTATATGTGTACAACTGCATAATTTTTAATGATGAACTTCCCACACCTTAGTTATTATTGGAACATGAAAGATAGGCATTAAAATAAAATCGAGGGGTTGCTGTATATTTTCCAATCCAACGCCTCTATCCGCCTACGCTACATATCACTAAAATACGAAAACATGAATATTGTAACACCGCTCTTCACTCCATTTTAATGAATATTTCATTAAAGTATGGGTCTACTAAATAAACAGAATTTTATAAACTTGTATTAAATAATTATTTATCTTAAACTTAATATGACCTACTAGACCTAGTTATGTTTTTTATAATTTTATGGTCTAGGCAGATAAACAAACGGACTAAAATGATATTAAATTAAATTACGCTACCGCTACTTATTATTTTTGGTGAATATATTAAAGTACTTCTGTTAATTAGCGCTCGTGAAAAAGTAATTGTAAAAGTTATTGTCAATAAATGATAGTATACATTGTAATCTTTATTCTAAACTCTGGATAACACAGAACAAAATTGAATTGACAAAGTAGTTTACACAGAATAATTAAAAAAGAAAATCTCATCTATCTATCCATTGCTGAACGCAAGTCAAAACATGATAGAGGTTTACTTAATTTTTGATTGGTATAAGGATACAAATGCGTAAATAAGTAAATATAATAATAATAACTTCACACACGGCCGTCTGATTCCAAACTAGGCAGAGCCTGTACTATAGTAACCAGACTGCTGATAAACATATGTATATATTTTTAAATAAAAACATATTAACAAGTATCCTTACCAGTTCGTTTGGGGAGTCTTGGAGTACGCAAATTTTTTGTTTAGCCACGTTGAATGGCAATTCTATCAGTCTTCTGGGAACGCTACCAGTAGGCGACGATGCGAAGG
>JANTPX010157203.1:0-10445 GCA_024757885.1 Apantesis nais | reverse complement strand
AATCTAGAGCTTTAGATACAGCTCCATCTAGCAGCGAACAACAGATAAACATTGAAGTGATATTCTAGTGCGATTACGAAGTAATATTCTACAATGTGATATTTTGTGATTTATTGTGTTCTGAAATATAGTGTTAATTTGGATTATTAACTGATAACTTTTATTTGTTCAATACCCAGCTTGTAACATTAACAATAGCATATAGAAATGCTTAATAGGTATTTTATAAACTCAACAAATATTACTTTAAATTTATCAACCAAATATGTTACACTGTATAAATGAAGTGTGGGTTGTTAATGGGACAAGTAGCACAAAAACACACAGACACGGGAATATGACTACTAATCACATTATCACACTTATAAAATTAGTACTGTGCATTTAACTCGGCATAAGATTACAGTTTAATGAATACGTATGGTGACGGATTAAGATTACAGAGTATCACCTACCCGATTCATGTCGCCTGGGTAGCGTACAGCACTGCAAAACGAAGGAAAACTTGAAACAAATCCTATACCAGCTCATCTGGCCAGCGTGTTAGTATTTGAAAACCTCATTTCTAAGGAGAGTTCTAAGGAGTGCAGCAGTGGAATATGAAAGACTGATAATGATGATGACTTTTATCCCTCAGCGTGACATCGTTTTTTTTTTTTTAACTCCCTCATTAGGAATATATCCTGTGTCGCACGGACACAAAAAACACCCATACCATTAATATCAATTATCCTGACATTCCTTCTCGAATACGAGGTTATTTGTCAGTACTAAGATGAGAATAATCTATCTTGAAGAAACCTCAACCCCTTCATACGTATACGATATATGCGTTTTGTGCCTTTTTAGATCCTATGATTTTTTTTATGATAAATATAAAATCAGTATCAGTTATCTAAAAGAACATCATATCTTTAAACTTGTTAGTGTAACGTAATTTAATTCACGAAAAGTTGGTCAATTATCTACTGTATGAAACTTGAAATTCTTACAAAATAAATTAGAGGCAGACATCTTAAAAAAAGTAGCAAAAATCACTATTCAAAGTTACAAACTCCACACGTTAGATACTAATGATAAATGTTTAGTCTATGGGTAGGTTATATAACAGTATTTGTTTTATACTCTGAAAATGCAAAAAAATATATTATTGTATGAAGCTATGAGGTGTTTAATAATATTACTGTACTCTGTGGTATAAGATATAACTGTTAGTTTCGTAGATCGCCAACATAACCTAGATTAATGTGCATTGATAGAAGTGTACGTGCATATGGATTTGTTCTTTAGTCCCACTGTGAGCGGGTACGAGCTCACGAAGGTCATTACTGTAGTTCGTTAAGGTGTATTCCATTAATTATCGATGATCGATTTCGAGGGTTCGAGTTCGGTTGATATCATCAACAATCTGTCCTTAGAAAGGAGGTTTTGGTCTGCCATTTACTATACAACGCTTAAACTTAAACTTAAAATATCTTTATTTCATAAAACTCTTTAAACTAGTTGAAATCTTCTTTTATGTAGATTCTAAAGTCACAGATAAACACAACACACAAAAGCAAACATTCTCCGTTTTGTCAAATATTTATCAAAATAACTATGTATAGCAAAAGTTATACATGTCTTAAATCTCTTATATACTGATCTACAACCGTCCGTTTTCAAGGAGTTGAGCCTAACAAGAAAGCGCAGACAAACTCACGGCCACTCTTTTAATAGCAGATAGATACAATGGTATCCCTAAATCTACCACAGCACTGTTTTAACGTGTATCAGTACGTCCGTTATTAAGGACTAAACACTGTGAAAAGGCAATGAAAAGAAAAAAATGATGAAAGATAAAGAAAAAGATGGAGTAGAAATGAAAGTAAATTAAAACATAAAATGATGAAAAAATTAATCAAAAACTACATTTCCACTTCAGAAATAGCCTGTGATAATTTAATCCCAAGCATCCTTGTCTTCTATGTATTTCAAAATTGAGTAATAGGCTTTATAGGATAAATATATTAGTTATTAATAACAAGGGAGCTACGACTGCCAACAAACTGCTATGCAGTTTGGTAGAAGTACATACTAAATTCATGTAAAAATGATTTTTTAATATGAATAAACACTTTATTATTATTATGACATAACGTAGGTTTCATTACGGATTAAAATTTGTTCATACTTGAGATTTTGTTATTAGACAATTAAATTAAAAATTAAAATTATAATTGAAATTAAAATTAGACAAATTGACCTTGAGATGACTTGTTTATCTTTTAAAGCCTAGAGGTAGGTACAACTAGTTTATTTCTATTTCTGGTATTTATAAGATATACATCACTTCTCTTTATAAAGCTTGCCTGGTTTGATATGGGCTTGATGTTAAGTTTTCCTTCTCTTTGTAGTGCTGTTGCCCTTCGTAGTTTTGTTCCGTTAGTCGGCTCTTACGACATCCTACCTTATCTTTCGTCTGAGAGACTAACCCTTTAGAGTATAAAACTAATCTAACAGGCTGGGGAAAATTTAAAAGAGTCTCGTTTGAAAACTCCTTCAACAACACATTACGGCTAATATTATCATGTCTTACAATGTAACAGGTTTATGTGTGAGTAGATGCAGGTCTAGCCAGATATCCCTACAGCTTTATCTCAATCTAATAGGAACAAATAGGATTATTTGACGAATCATGGAATTATTGGTAACGAAATAATATGTATAATATAAGTACAAATATATCTTATCTATATTTATACTACTGACATAAAAGCATCAAAAGAAAAAAAAATCCTCTGCATCATCGCCTACTGGTAGCGTTCCCAGAAGACTGGCAGCATTGCCACGTTGCATGGCAATGCTAATTCTCTGTGCTAAAAAAAGGCCGGCCCTCTGATCACGAGAAGCGTCGATCAGTTGCTTAGCTAGTTATTTAAATATAGCACGAGCACTCGGACCCCATGACCCTAGCGTCTCGACCCCAAACGTTTCAAAAATATAATTTCCTACTAAATTTTGGTATTTACGCCGTTTGAGGTTTTTGTTTGAGTATTTTAGGATAAAAAAAATAATCCTAGGATGGGTCACCTTTACCATTTAGGGGTATAACAACAGCTTACAACCTATTCTCAGACGTACGATAACTAAAAAAGACGTGAAAATCGGAAAATCGGAATCGGAATTAGATTACATTTGCTTTTTTATAAAGCGAAAAAGTGAAAAAGAATCTCCCTATTCCCGTCTCAGCGCATTATCCAACTAGCCTCAAAATACCAAAATATCGGATTATCATTTAAATTACATTTAATTACAAAGTTTTATTTAGATAACGCAATAATAAGAAGATTAAAATTGACTACATGTTGACAAGATTTGTTCATATAATTATAAGTTATAATATAATACATAAAAGCGTGTTAAAATGTCTCATAATAGCTTGTAAATTTCTTAATTAAATTATTAAAATATTTAAACACAGCTTAATTAAACGGTATTTATAACATGTCTTAGGTAGAAAGATCTTATCCCGGGAGCAACAATCTAATACAGAAGCATAAAGGATCTAAAATTAATGAAAACTTTCCGACATTTATAAACTCCTTTGGACCTTTGAACTATGTTGAACTCAATTAGTATTCATAGATAACTTAATTCGAGTATCTTATTCAATTACACTTCTGACATCATCAAACAAAATTGTTAATCGAATCGCAACCTACCACAAACATCTATTAATTTAATTCCAAGTGATTTGGACCGAAACCTTGTAGGCCTAGGATCATCTTCGTTAATTCAGCTAAGAGTGTTTATAATCCGATTACTCTGTCTTTCAAACCAACTTTGCGGTTGCTACGTTAATGCCGTACTGAGTCTTAATTGCCTCGGGGGACGTGTAATTATATAAAAAAGCCAGCCAAGTGGTTTGGACTGTGTGATTAATGTTCTGTGAATGTTTTCGCTTAATACTTGTATGGGGTGTGCAGGAATATATCGTGTTTGAAAGGAAATGTGTGGGGCTATGTGAAAAACTTGTTTGAACACAGTATCTTGTCATTCATTTAGTTGTTGTTCTTGAAAGAAAAAATGTATACTCATAGTTAGTTTATCCGTTTTAATCTAAAATTTACCTCATGTGGTGTTAAATGTCAAGCCTTAATGTAGGTTTCGGGCAAACCAGGGAAAGGCGGTAACGGGTACGTATATCTATACTGTACAAACAAGGGTAGAAACCCTTGCTTTTCACCTGGAAACCTTGTATCAATACAGTTTGAATGTTTGAGGATAATAGTAACAATTTTAGAGATAACAATATTCTAGAATTGTCCATAAAATTTCTTACTAACAGTGCATGTTTTGGTTGTTTTTTTATGAACGACAATTCCCGTGCTAGGAATCTTTGGGGAGAAGTCCCGGGGGAGGATGCAGCGGAAGTGTTTTAGTTAATGTTTAAATTAATCTATGATTCCTAAATCTTAAATAAGGTCAGGCTTGTACTTCAGACGGAAGTTTCTTCCATTGAACTCTTTCGTTGCTTTCACCAAGTGTGTGAGGGTCTGCAACTCACTCGTGATTCTTAGTTGCTGATGTCCATGGACGGCAGTTGTAGTTAAAATCTGGTGACCCAGCTGAGAATATGATGATGATTGATTAAATAAAATAGTTATTTTTATTATTCATTATTACATTTACAATGTTTAGTCTACAATAATATTTTGATTGAGTACTGTTCTATCAGCTAGGCTACAGAATAGCCTATGTTAGGGTTAGGGATAAGAAAGTCCTAAACCCTCTAAAATGGTGGTAATTAGTGTAGCACGTGCTTTTAACTTAAGTTTGAATTGTGCAAGTTAGTGTGGTTCATTAACCGATACATACACATAATTGATATTTAATGTTTAGTTTATGTATGATGATGAGGAGTCCCTCTGTCTGTTTGACCTTTCATACCATAAAAAAATAAATTAAGTATATACCAGGCATATAAACATACAGGTGAATGAAAATTTATACTAGAAGTAGGTACACAGTAATAAAATGTAATTTTCATCTAATATACATAAATCTCGTGTCACAGTGTTCGTTATCGAACTTCTTCAAAACTCTTTGACGGATTTTCATGTATTAATTTTTTGTGTTTCATAGATCTGCGAATAGGTTCACACCCATAGGTGGCAAGGGTGACCCTCCTTAGCATTTTATTTTTTTGGACAATTTTTTTATATGATTTGGCATCCTAAAATACTCATAACCCTAAATATTCACTCTTCTAACACCAATTCAAAATATTTACTAGAAATAATTTATATGACAAAAAAAAATCTCTCAGGTCAGTTAGTATGCTACAAAATAGGAAGGAATATTATATTCACAGTTAACATAGAAATAATAGCATCAGATGGATTAATACACGAGTTTGACATATGTATCACATATTCGAAAAAAGAAAATCCGCGTTGGATAAATGTTCTCACTGATCTATCACTCACATCATCACACATCAATAGCCTTTAATAGACTACTGCTGGACATAGACCTCTCCTTAGAAAGGAGGTTTTGCTGGCTGGCCAGACGGATTGGTATAAGGTTTATGTCAAATTTTCCTTTTCTTTGCAGTACATAGTTTGCAACCTTAGTCAGCTTCTATGACACACACGCGACGTATAGGGGTGGTGACATTCCATATTCCTAATCTGTCACGACACCAATAATATCACTTATTACTTAATTATCGACTGGCCTGATGGTCTAGTAGTTAGTGACCCTGACTGTGAGGTCGGAGGTTGTGGGTTCGATTCCCACCCAGGACATATAATTGTGTGATGAACACGTTAATTTGTTCTGTATCTGGGTGTAATTTATCAATAATATGTGTGTATTTAGAAGTATATAAGTATGTTTATCAGCAGTCTGGTTACCATAGCACAGGCTCTGCCTAGTTTGGAAACAGATAGCCGTGTGTGAGATGGGTCCAAGATATGATATTATTATTATTATTATTATTATTATTATTGTTATTACCAATTTTAATTTCATAAATTTGAATGAAAAGGGTAATCATTATAACATTTCTTTTCATAATATACCATTGCAACACACTACATGTTTGTTACAACCACATATATATAAACCACACGCATGTATGTATGTAATTTTTATATGTGTGTGTAATTGAATATGTTTGTTAAAACTTCATAGCTGCGGTAGAACTGTAATCTCAGTGCACCTACCTCAGTTTTCTACAGCACTCGAAGATTGACTGGTAGAGAATACCCTGGGAATTAAGTCCGCCGATGTACACAAGTGCATGAAGTTGTGAATAAATAAATATAAATACAACTCCTAACTAAAGTTGATGAGTTATTTACCAGGTGACATAATGCTTGACAAAGAGATTGTTCTAAAAGAAGACAATATGTTGCTATTTCCATTCAACCTATGTTGACTATATTTCCCTGCAAACAAGAATAGTTATATTAATAGATAGAAAACTCTTTATTAGTACACCGTTTTATAGAATAGTATAGTATATAAAAATGTCAGATATACAATGTACAAAGGGCGCCCTTATTGCTAAGATCAATTTCTTCCAGACAACTTTAGGATGGATTAAACTGTTTCGGAGAGACATCAGTAGCTAACGGAGCAATGAGTTTTTAAAGATAATTGCTCATTAGTACAAAGAGAGATAAAAATTAGACATATATAATATATATACACATACACAAATATATATGTTCCTAAAAACAAATACTTACTTGGTATCTAACCAACACGTATGTTTATAATATACTGATATAACTATTGAAGTATATCACATATAAGAATATTATTGGAATGAAAATACTAAGTTAATGCAGGATACTACTTCTTGTTCTTCTTCTTCAGCCTATTGCAGTCCACTGCTGGACATAAGCCTCCCCTAGGGTTCGCCATAAGGCCCGATCTCTCGTTTTCGCCATCTAGTCACCACCAACCACTTTGTCGTCGTCGGTCCATCTGGCGGGAGGGCGTCCCAACTCGCCTGCCCAGCGTGGTGACTACGGGCAATACCCTCCATGAACAATCACAAAATACTACTTACAATATATTATTATATTGATTTTAAAATCTAAGAAATAAATTTTTAATTTTTCCTCTGTTAATTATGAGTAGATTAAAAGTAATAAGTCTTATCATCAGTAGAAGAAAATTCATTTCATCGTGGCATGTAAAAATAAAATAGAAATGGGTGTACTTTTTCTAACCGGTGTTCCAGTTAAAGTTCAATCCAACGAACTCTTGTAGAGACGCAATATCGCTGCCGTCACTTCTGTTGAAAGTTAAATTAATCATCGTATACTGAGTTGAAAGTTAAGACCGCATAGTGCATCGTAAAACAAAGTTGCGGTTTCATATCTGGCTCATAATAATTGAATAGTCCCGTAAACAGCTTTCTTTTGCATACATATTCTTCTATATCTCTGAAGCGCGAAGCAGAGGCATTTTGGCCGGTTGGTCTAGTGGTTGGTGACGTTGACTGCTAAGCCAGAGGTCGTGGGTTCGATCCAGGACAAATAATTATGTGATGAGCATGATCATTTGTTCTGTGCTTGGTTGTAATTTATCTATGAAATGTAAAAAACATTAGTATGTTCATCAGCAGTCGGGTTACCATAGTACAGGCTCTGCCTAGTTTATTGTTTGTTATTGTTATTATTATTTTAAAAGCTCACAGTTTACCAACCAAAAATCTATTAATTCAATGGCAAATGGTGGGGCTCGTAACTAAATACATACAAATAATTGTGCTCATCACATAATCGTGGAATCATCAAGGTGGAAATCGGACCCACGACCTCCAGCTTAGCCGCCAAGGTCGTTAAATATGGATAATCTGATCAACTGTAGCACTGCGAGTGTTCATTGATCACGTGGAAGTCTGGCATCGAAACTTAACCTCAAACAATACGCTTCAGTCCTTTTTAGAAAATCGTTTTTATAGATTACAGAAAAACGAGGGAAAATGTCACACATCTCTTATCTTGATAATGTTCATCCATCACGCCCAAAAGAAAACCTCAAATTTATAGGACATTGAAGAAAAAATCACAAAGGTTAAAAGCGTAATACTGTTTTTACTCCTCATGTGTAGGGTTAAACCAATTTTTCTATGAGAGGGATTGATTTACTGATTATTACACTGATCATTACCAGACCTTAATGCATTTTATCTTGATGGACAGGATATGTGTACTCACTCACCAACACAAATATATACAACTACTATGTTCAACTCGGGACGAGAAGAATATATACATGATGAGAATCAAATATTGTTTCAACATTTTCTGATGAATCAGAAAACACGTTCGAATATAACGTCAGTAATAACTTTGGAGATTGCAAGAATGCATCGCGGAGTTGATGGTCCATTACTTGGAAACAAAACATGTAGGTTATAGCTTCAGGATAATAAACGGGTAATGCATACTTGCGGTTTGTAGAGCAACCAGTTTAATAGTAGCTGCTGACAATGTTACCTGTCATTTTGAGCAGATGTACTTCATGTAGGGTAATAAAATAAATTGTATACCACAATATACCTGCGAGAACTACAGTTAAATTCATTTCACAAGTGTTTGACATTATTCTTTTATGTAAGTATGGATAAAATAACAGCATTTCGTCAAACGAGACTCATTAATTTAGAATACTTTGATCACTCCGTAACGGCCTTGTACGAGTGACCGAGCAACAAGTTCAAGAATTGAGATCACTTGATAAGTATTAAGAGTAAAGTTAACTAGCCGTCTTCTAGACAGTAGTCTAGATACTTGTATAATATAGTTTAAAAAAATAATTACTCATTAAGAATGTATTTGGTTAATATCATATATGTCAATACTTTTGCATCTAATCCATACTTATATTATAAATACAAAAGTGTGTCTATCTGTCTGTATGTTACTTGTTCATGCTTAAACAACTGAACAGATTTAGAAGAAAATTGGTATAGAGATAGTTTGAGTCCTGGGAAAGGACTAAGGATAGTTTTTATTCCAGAAAGCATCCTTAAAGGGCGTGAAAAAGGGGTGGAAGTTTGTATGGGAAATTAATAATCGCTGAACTGATTAAGATGAAATTTGATATGAAGATAAGTTCTTACTGCGATAACCGACATATATGCAAGTGGGCCACGGGCTAAAGCTAGGAACATACAAATATGGATTTGGGAATCAACTGCATTAATACTTATTTCATAATTCTGAATTGCCTGACGTTTCGATCAAATTGCACTGGCCGTGATCGTAGGCTGTTTGAAGGCATTGTCCTCTTCCAAGAACATCTCTATAATATTTAAAGAGATATTTAAAAAGAAATGAGGCAGTAAGAATGAGTTTCGGTATCTATAAAATAACTATACCATTCAATTTCGAGCCTTTTTATTTCTATGTGGCAATCCCACGTCGACGTAATAACCCCACAGGTGGACCATCAACTATTTCAGACTCGAACCGACCAAAACCGCATCTCCGGTCTACCCTCGAAAGGAAATCTCTGGTACCCCAACGTACCTCGGGCAACAACGGCGTGGAGATGACCCCTTCTCAATTTCGACCCTAAGGCGACCACAATGTTAAAGCTGTCATGTCTCCATCATTCACTTGTTATGCTCCAAGAATACCTACGTTACCATCAGTGCGAAATACACTTAAATTCGTTGTTTTGTACAACAGAAAGTTGTTTTAGCTTTCCCTTCCTACATAAAATGGGAAAAAGCTGGTTGGTATTGTTGATACTGGTCTTAATACGGATAGATGAAAGGAAGAGAAAACCCATGA
The DNA here is from genome assembly GCA_024757885.1 of Apantesis nais. Lineage (NCBI taxonomy): Eukaryota > Metazoa > Arthropoda > Insecta > Lepidoptera > Erebidae > Apantesis > Apantesis nais. The sequence continues at coordinate 639 of JANTPX010157203.1, read as the reverse complement.
GTGGCGTCAATGGCTTTGCAGTTGCGAAAAAACCAATTGCCCCGAAGTATTTCTATGACCCAACCCGGTGTATACCTGGCACAATTCCTCTTGAGAATACTTAAGTTTTAAATTCCAATATTCTGCAAATTTTCTTCTTTCATTTTTCGACCCAGAGTTTAAGTTTGTACAATTCGATGCACTCCATATAGAAGTCAGAACCATTGTTAAATGGCGCGGCCACAGCAGTAGTGTTGTTCATTGGCTTTTCCGCTTGGCACAATATGTTCAGTCATGCGAAGCAAATTAAATCATTCATTCAATACAAACGATGGCTGCATTTAGAGTCTTTAGAACTTTCAATTTACAATCATCGAAGTATAGCCACACCAGTTAACAAGATTTAAAACATCAACAGTTCTCAATGCCTGTGAAATATTAATGTGATTGCTGATGAATATATTTATAAATTAATTAATTGAGACGCTAGGGTCATGGGGTCCGAGTGCTCGTGCTATGTTAAACAACTAGCCAAGCAACTGATTGACGCTTCTCGTGACCAGAGGGCTGGCGTTTTTTAGCACAAAGAATATGCATTGCCATTCAACGTGGCAATGCTGCCAGTCTTCTTGGAACGCTACCAGTAGGCGATGATGCGGA
>JANTPX010156098.1:0-10446 GCA_024757885.1 Apantesis nais | reverse complement strand
TTTAGTCGGCCCGCAGATACGCGTGTCTGTGTGCTATACGAGCATGTTTCATCACTACATCTACAATAATGTGTTGACGTCTAGTGACGGGTCATGTTCCGTAATCAATGCAACTCTATGTCAACGATGGAGGTTCCTAAACTATCTTTTGTTTCTATACTCTTAAATTATGCTATAAAATTTCCTATGACTTTTTTACAGATTAATAAGGTAAATTTTCGTTTTGTTCAAAAAAATATATCGATTTAATTTTTTATACTAAATAATAACCGCGTATGTTCTTATGATATAAAATTCCTTGTTTTCATACGATGTAACCATGTAGTACTGTAGAATATTCAGTTAGATTGACGTCAACTATTAACCGGAAATTCAAAAATAGGACATCTATTATATTTTCCAATATTTTAATTTTCTAACTGTGCTTTATCTCGTAAAAATAAATATTGGAAGTTATTTGATATGACTGAACATACTTAACACTGTGTGTTCAAATTAAAAAAAACAAAGCTATTACTTGACTCTGCCTAAAATAGCACCTAAGGCATAGTTTCCATTACATCACATATTAAAATAAAATTAAAACCACAAACTTTGAGATTACTAAATATTCCGACTTAAACATAAATAATAGACAAGAACAATCGAGAACCTTTTTTTTCAATTAACTTACTTTTTAAACGTCACGACCTTTTCTACGGCTTAACTCTGGACAATCACTCGTACATATAAAAGTCCCTTATGGCATTACACATGCAAGCATCCTGAGACTAAACTTTTCTTTCGTGTAATTTTTGTACACCTACCTATTACATAAGCCTGAAAGTCTCTGATTATTATCTATAAATATACATAATACAAGGTATATTTTTAGGTGTACACAAGTGATTATATAAATAATATGTAAATATATTACAGGGCTTGATACAGGGTGACAATAACACCCTGTCTAAATAATTATTTATTTTTTTATTAATTCTTTATTGTACACGTTAATAATTGTGTGGTAAACATAATCATTTATTATTCAATTTTGATTTGTCTATATATAATGTATTTAGTATATATAACCATATTTATCAACAGTATGGTTTAGTAACTAGAACCTGTATCATAGTTAAGACCAGTTTGGAACCAGAATTTATAATTATATTATACAGTTTTATAATTATCGGATACTGGATAATAATTTCGGATGTTGTTGTTCCACACTAATTAACTAATGTCAATTGGGAAGCCGTCGACAAGGTACGCGTCAGTTAAAAGTATTTCATGTAAAAATTAAATATAAGTACAAATAATTTCGATTGAAACGTTTATAAATAAATCAATTCATGTTCGATAATATCGATGTGTACCGTTGAGACTATGCATTATACCTGTCTTCCTCGCTCTTCCTGCATAATAGAGCCGTGGGTGTCCACGCCCCTCCATTATTTATTACCCAGAAGTTCATAGTTTAACATGGTTAGTATTTTAGATGAGTTAGTGTTAAATGAATTGTTATTTTTTTCTATGATTTTATTTATGCTTTGCTAGTTATGTTACGATTTGGTTTTCATGCCACATCGATTAATGCAATAAAATCGACTTATGATAATTCGATATATTAATTAATAGATTAGACATTATAATTACACAAAATTAATATTGACCCACGTTAAGATGCGTTACAATTATTATGTAGGTACTGTAATATTGTAAAAAATAAATTAACACTAAAAGTACTTACTACGAATAGTGTAAAAATAAAATCACAGATTTATTGTTTGCTAACTTAATCTAAAACTTACGTTTATCTGTTAAGGACTCTAGTTAGAATTTCAAATTCTGTTTAAGGAAACCCAATGCATGTATTAGGTCTTGTAGCATACCTAAGTAGGTATGGCCTCTTACCACATTATTGCCATTGCTAAAAAGCAGGCTTTAGTTATCCAAAGCCTGTAGATAATCAGGTATTTACAAGCCGTGGCTGTAGTGCAGGCTTCCTTTCTTTTCGTTGTCTTAAAATTTGTAACCGACTAGCAAAGCTCGCTTCGTATAACTAATTGTTCTAGTTCGTAAAACAATACCTTTTGATATCTAAGGCTGGTGATACATCTATTTATACTTTAGAGAAAAAAGTTTAAACAAAATAACTTAAGGCTGTAATAATATAGAATAGCTGGGAGAAACAACTCAACGCCCTATTATAGTGATGATTTTTTTTGTTTAATTATCCTTTGTGATTTATAAAAAGCAGCAACAATTATCGATGGAAATCTATAAAAAGAGTTATAATATTTTTATAGGTTTTTTTTCATAATTGTAGCTGCACAAATATTACGATATCCTAGTGATTCCTTTATGGTTCGCTAATTAGTTACAATTAAACTTAGTGCAATAATAATATTGCATCCAATACGTTCTTGCGAATCGACTATTTTCTTTTCGACTACATCAAACAGATAAAGTTATATGTACAGACTTAAGACATTTACTTAAATGTAATAATATGAAGTAGTGGAATAATGAAATTAGTCGATTCGAGTTACGAACGCGGCAAAGTAGATCTAAAGATTGCATACATACGATCTCTTTGCATTTACTTTATAAGATTTATGAACATTAAAACATACGTCGCTTGTAACTAATGTTTGTATAAAGGTGAATACCATATTTTGGTGTATTTTTTTTCCTAGGAAAAGTCATTATTTATAAAATAAAACGGTCTGTTTAAAGACTTTTAATAGGACTTGCGCACACAGTGCGATTTAGCAAATATATTTTTTTGTATAAAATGATCACCTTTTTGCCTAGTTAAATAAATACTAACCGTAATATTTTGAGTTCTTTTATTTTGTTTTTATTATTTATTTGACGCACCCCTCACGACAACACCTCACGACGTATTATCTGCACTTTCAACAGACAATAACAATAATAATATAATAACATTATCCGTCCGTGCGAAATAACACGAATAGCACAACAATAATATGCTTCTAAAAGAACATTTTAAATTGCTAATAGTGCGAGTGCGAACCGCTTTAATGGTGAAAAAGATTAATTCCCGTTATATCTTCAGCAATGATATATAATATAACGATACTACTAAGAATTGCTATGTGAATGATCAACTTTTATAAAATAACTAGCTGACCCAGCACACGTTGTTTTGTCCACTTAGGAATACAAAAAATAGATGGTGGCCGATTTTCAGACCTACCCGATATGCACACACAAGTTTTAAAAATCGGTCCAGCCGTTTCGGAGGAGTAATTGTGTATAAGTAACAAACACCGCGACATCAGAATTTTATATATAAGATTAAAACAGTAAACTGTGAACAATAATTACATAAACTGAAAAATATATTCGCGATTTGCGTACCTTTTGACTTTTTTACTAAATTTCAATTATTACACACAAGTACTACTATAGCACAGTTCTTTTTTTATTTTAAAATTACTTATTCCATTTTTAAAGTATCTTTAATATGTGAATTCCGAAAATTGTGTCTATAGTAAGTACTGCGATTAAATTAACAGGAGTTATTTCGATGGTCAACTAAAATGTGAATGCATTTAATACTGAGCAAGCGTGGGGTTGAGTCACTAATTTGGGATGGACAGTGTTGTTAAGCTCTATTCACATTAAAAAAACGTTTAAAACGTGCTTAGAAATTTGATTGTTAACGAAAAAAGAAGAGGCCCTGTATTGTTTGCTTATGTGAATGCAGCTTACAGTCTGACCACACTTGTAGAAAAAGGGTAAATTATTTTTAATAGGATCTAGATTTTGTAAATGTTTTACAACTGAATTAGTTATTTTGTTAAGGAGTATTGTTGACAAGTGTATCTACTGCATGCACTAAATGTTGTAATTAATGATCGATGATTAGAACGCCTGGTGAATTGATGGAGATGCCCCTCAGTGATAAATGCAAGCATGTATTTGTTTAAGAATGCATAAATATTGGTTTTTTAAAATATCAACGTTAGAAATTTAGGAAACTAGTATTAGTGTGTAAAACATTCTTAATTTATGTGTCAAATATCTGTAGATTACATAATATATGTATTGTGCCGACGTAGTACCATATCGTTCGTGTGTACCAAACTGGCGTTAGGGTCGGCGCACACATACCACTCGCAGTATCGACTAGTGACATGTGACCATAGACATGCTACATGTCATTTGGAAGTCATTTCCCCACTCTGGCAACCAGATATTGGTTCTGGTCAGCGGACTAGGTGTGGCTAGATAGTTTAACATGAGATCAAAAAAGCACCCGTGTTTAACTTGTCTTCTCTTGGCTTATTAATTTCAAATGTATTACAGTATTATAGGTAACTTAATTTTAATGAAATTAAAACACATTATTTGGCACTAACTAAAATCATGTGTAGCAGTCATTATTAGTTGAATACAGTACATTGCTTCTTTAATTTTTGTATATAAAATAATGATACAAGGAAATGTGTTATGAGACTTTTTCTTGTTTGTAGTTCGTATTTATAGCTGAGAGACTGTCAAACGAAGTCAAACCGAAGAGCAGTATCGTGCCCGTAATGATAAATATATTTAAATTTTGCAGGTGTAGACAAATAATTTGTGTGTAATATATTATTATAACAAAGAGCGTTTCCTTAATTCATATGACATCTGGAATCGCTTTTATACAATAGGATTGTGCCACGTGAAATTATTTATTACTGCATATATTAAATAATATCTTAAATCCAATACCTATCACCCCAAAAAGTTGTAAACTTTTTGACTTCTAATGTAATATGGCTGACCGAATGACGTGTGTTTTTTAATCTGTGTTTAAATTTTTAATCTCACCTTTCTGCTTTCAACTGCGTCAATTGTTATTTCGTAAAACAAAAAAACGGGTGTGTTATGTTATAGTAATTCGTAATTTAGATATAAGATTTTTAATGAAAATCAGTACAAGTCATTTGAATTTTTCAAATACAAATTATGTAATCCTTGTAATTAATCATTGGGATGTTTACTAAGTAACAAATATCTATTTGTATGTGACAATAATAACCTTTTTTTTATAGTGTGTGTTAGCTGTGACGCGCGACTGGAGTTTACTCCTTAAAGACGCATACCCTGTTTACGTCGGCTGCACACAAGTACACATGTTATACACACACATAACTAAAAAGTGATAGTTCGAACAAACAACGGACTCAAACGAGGTTATTCTAACACAAAATTGTACTCTTCACATTTTTCATATGGAGCGCCTTATATAAAAATCAATTCTTAGGGAGTAAACTCCAATACATTGAAAGGCATGTTTAAAATGCATCAATAAGTATGTTTTTTTTATCAAAGTTGATAAGAGTTGAATATCGTGAGTGCAATGTTTTAGGATGGAACATATCGTAAAAATATGATACGCAACACTAATAAACACAAAGTTTTAGTTTTTTCGGTACTTGTGGCTTAAAAAAGTTACATTAGGATTAAACATTGATTGATCGGAGCGATTTCTTATTTTAATATATTTGTTTTTAGATATATAATTTAAAAACTGCTTCTGACTGTGAAAGTACTTGGCGTGAAAACGAGTACCAATTAGAACGAGACAGGTGAACATAAAGTCGAATTGTTGTGTTCTTTTAACTATTTTTTTAAATCTTAAGCGTTAACAACTTCGCTACTGAACGGTTAAAGATTCGCTTTGTAAATAAAAAGACTGATATTGCATTAAAAGCAACGCGCGTTTATTTTAAATGAGTAAGCAGTTCCGCCACCACTTCCGATATACTTTGACAAAACCTTATGCTATATTACTGAAGCATAAGTTCTAGACTCCAAGATTCAAATTTAAACTCAGTTGTATGTAGACTCTACTTGAACTTTCAAAAATACAATTGCGTTGCCCAAAATGACTAGTTCTTAAACAATTTAATATAAATATACTATAAAATTAATTCATGTAAAGAAGTAGACTGAATAACTGTACAACACAGATTGAAGATAAAAAAAATAATTTTTATGTATTCTTATATTGTGACATACAAATAGACTGGTCCATTGTGTATAAAGTGAATGTATAGATAGCAACATTACATTTATATTATATAGGCAATAAATTAGTTGCCTTTAAATTTTTATATTTTAGAGCATTGCAATAAGGTTACCATGCAAAAGCTTTTCGGGGTTCCACAGATAAAAGCTGTTATGTAATCACGGAACCCGGCGTGGTACACGCGACAGATTATTTATAAATGATAATAATTTGTGAAATAAAGAAGATTTGTGGTAAAAAAAAGTGTTTTATTTATTTAATGATATAATAATCTAATCTTACCATACCATAGATAACAATAAAATGTTTTAGTGAAATCGATTTTGAATGGATTTGAATTTAAACTTAAATCACCAAATATGGGTGATTTTCTTTGCTTGAAGACAAGTCAAGAGGCTATCTGCCAAACGAGAATCGTTTTTGAGCAATATTAGTTTGTTTCTTTTCACCAAATGTGTGAGGTAAACGGAGCTCAAACCCACTTCCCTCTGATTTGTTAACCACTCGACGGTCGGATTTGTACTTGTGACTCTTGGATTATCCGGGAGGGATGATGGACGATCAGCGGTAGTCACCATAGAAAAAAAAATGATAATCGGTACAAATGGTGTGTGTGTACACCCCAGCAAAATAATGTTGAAAATTGTCATTTTAATGTTATAGATAATTCGTTGACCTGATTCTGTAATTGTTAAGCCCATTCTGAAATTTGTTGCACTTATAATTTTAAGTTATTTCAAAAAACACTTCCTGCTGGGGTAACGTTTGAAACGTACCGCACCGTACCGCAGCCAGACAATTTCTTTTTTAATCGGATAATTGAAATAAAAATTAGCTTAATATTTAATTATCTAGATGAGGTAAATGTTACAACCTATTTTGTATTTGTATCTTCTTCGGTTGTGAAGTTATTCAACGTTTGTGGGTTTGCTGGATCTCTGAAACGGGTGAGTGGATTCTAATCACCTTTGATAAGCGATTAAGAAAAAATGTGACAAATCACCACGATTGCTGCAAACGCGGTGGTTTGCTACATTTGTTAAAGAGTTCCATTGTCTGTCTCCGAAAACCATCATCACATATTGATGAAATTTAAATGGGACCATTTCGGAATACACTCCTTTCAAGCAAAAATAGAATTTTGCAAATCCGTCTACATATGATGGAGTTATGAACGAACATACTTAAAACAAAAAATAGAAACATCCGAATTGAGAACTTCCTCCTATTTGAAGTCGGTTAATAATAATCTTATGACTAAGGAAGAGACTTCGAGACACTTTTAGCCTCACACAACCAGTCCGTTAAGTTATCTTCTACAGTGTTTCCCGCGACCAGTGCCACCTTCAAACCATCAAGAAAAGAGCGTACTCCTTCCGAAAAAGCTGGCAGCGCGTTTATGACCCCCGAGTTGCAGATGTCCAAGGGCGAGGGTAGGCACTTTCCATCAGTTTTTAGCGAAATCGAAATTTAAAAAGATTCCAAGCGAAAATAACCGTGTCAAATACGTTACTATCAGGAATCATTGTAGCAAGGTGTGTAGGAATGCTCAACGCCGATATATCCACAGCTCGGTTGAAACCGGGGATCCAACCAAAGTCTGGAAATTTTTGAAGTCACTGGGAGTAGGCAAATCCGTTAATGATCCTTTTCCTAAAAATGTAAACTTGAATTTGCTGAATCAACATTTCACCGCCTCGTCAAACTTTGATAGGTTGACGAAAGATGCTACACTGAAACATCTTACTTCTGCCTCGTCTCCTGACTGTTCTCCCTTCTTCTTTAGTCAACTTGCAGAGTGTGATGTTAGGAAGAGCATTATGTCTATTACTTCAAATGCAGTGGGTTCTGATTGTCTAAGCCGTAATATGATCCTCCCAATCCTCGATGAAATCCTTCCTATTATTAGTCACATATTTAATGTTTCTATTACCCACGGCGTGTTTCCAACGGCTTGGAAGGACGCTGAAATCATACCCATTCCTAAAAAGAAAAACCCCGCATCTTTCTCTGATTATCGCCCCATTTCCGTCCTTCCTTTCCTCTCCAAGGTCTTTGAACGTCTTATTCATTCTCAACTTACAAATTTCCTATCCCGAAACCAGCTCCTAAATCCTCTCCAGTCCGGTTTTAGACCTGGCCACAGTACCACTACCACTCTAATCCATATTACTGAGGACATCAGGTCTGCTATGGAGAACGGTGAGCTTACAGTCCTAACACTGCTGGACTTCAGCAATGCATTCAACACTGTTGATTTTGACGTGCTGCTATGTATATTACGCTCTCTTAACATATCTCCAACTGCGATTGACTGGTTTCGCAACTACCTGTCTGGTCGCCGGCAGCGTATTAGTATTGAAAACTCTGTTTCCACTTGGTGTAGTACTACAGCTGGTGTACCGCAGGGCGGCGTGCTATCTCCCCTACTTTTCTCTGTTTTTATCAACACTATCACTAATGATCTATCTTCTTCCTACCACCTATACGCGGATGATCTCCAAATCTACTGTAGGGCTTCACCGGCTACTCTGGTTGATGCTGTCAGAGCCATAAACGTTGACCTACACAGGATATGTAGGTGGAGCAACTCCCACGGTCTGAAAATCAATCCTACTAAGACTCAGGTTATCGTCGTTGGAAGTTCAAGAATGAGATCGAAAATTGACTGGACAAATCTACCTCAAATCACTTGCAATGGCACACCGATTCCGTACAGTGATAGGGTCAAAAACCTTGGGATTTGCATTGATTCTACCTTGTCCTGGGCGCCTCAGTTGCAAGAGCTGAGTCGCAAAATGTTTGCCGCTGCAGGGTCTTTGCGCCGATTACGTAACTTTCTACCTACATCTACTAAGATTGCCCTTGCACAATCACTTCTTCTCCCCATCCTTGATTATGCTGATGCCAGCTATCTAGACCTTACTGTAGACCAATTAAATAAGCTTGAGAGACTCCAAAACCTCTGCATAAGATTCATATTTGGACTGCGCAAATACGATCATGTTTCTGAATATCGCAAAAAGCTCAAGTGGTTACCCATTCGCCTTCGCCGGAATGCACATATTCTTTCTCTTCTCTACAATATTCTGTTTAATCCTTTTACTCCACGTTACCTTAAATCACGGTTTACCTTCCTTCATGACACACACCCCAAACTGTTGAGATCGTCAGAGAACCTGAAGCTGAAAATGCCGGGGCATTCAACTAAATTCCTCGACGCCTCCTTCTCAGTGCAAGCAGTTCGGTTGTGGAACGTCCTACCGGTTGCAATCAGACGAGCACAAACACTTGCTTCCTTCAAAAGCCAATTGAAGGAATATTATCTGCGAGACATCAATGATTGTCACCTATAAAAATGTAATCCCAGCTAAGTCTAAGGTCACATCATTTCTCGTAATATATGTATTTATTTATTTTTAACTCTCTTATTTCAACAGATGTATCTTATAACACCTTTATATTTATGTATGCTACCTTGATGTCCTCTTCTAAACTGTCTCTAATTACACCAGTCACTACCCCATATCTCTTCTCCCCCAGTTTTTTTTCTCTCCCTACTATGGTGGCCTGTAAAAGATTGCTTCTGAACGATAAGGCCGCCACTTGTACTGGTGTTTGTAACGTATCTTGTTTTGTATATTTGTATCTGGTGTACAATAAAGAGATTTATTATTATAAATATAGATACATATATATTTATGTATATATATATATATATATATATATATGTGTATATATATATAAGTAAATTAAAACAATACTTCCTTGATCTAATGTAGTTATTATTATTTGATTATTTTTATTAATTAAATGTTCTAGAATGTGACCACCCTCATTATCACCCACTTAGTTTATAATTAAGTAAATCTATTTCATTTCTCAAGAAGCTGTTAGTTTATAAACCTTCTCTGCCCAGTCAGTTTATGTGACAAAATATATTAATAAATTCAGAAGTTCATTAGCAAATGCGAGTATCAAATTTTTAATATGTATATAAAATCACACAATATTCACTAATTTGAAGATAAAATAATCCAATAATGAACGTTTTATGCTACTCTATTCGGCTCATTTCTACATTTATTTCAATTATTGTCCTTTACCAACATTATCGTTTTAAATGTTATTTCAAGCATTTGCTGATTAAAAAATACTAATGCTATTGAGTATTTGTACTACTTACTAAGTCAATCGAAGTAATTTTTTCACTCAAAGTGAAGCAGGAAGAGTGTAAACGTTTTTTCAATTCAAGTAAAGTTTTATAAAATGCATGGTATAATACAGTGCATTGAAGTGGTTGAAAATATTATGTGTATCTATAGGAACTACCTTTTTTGTGGCAAAAGATACAAAACTGTAATTGTGTTTCGCATAGTAGTTGAAGTACTAATTTATGCACTAATAGTTCT
>JANTPX010154999.1:0-10470 GCA_024757885.1 Apantesis nais | reverse complement strand
ATTTTTTTCATTTCGCAACTTTAAGTTTATTAAATTTGGTAGATATCGTTTGTAACTTTAAGCTTCATGATGAACTTTTGATCACCTTGTTGATTTGTTGTATACACGTCGAGAATATTGTTATGTAATAAGTTTATTAGTTTTCTGACATTTGTATTTATTTGAAGGTAGCAATTAGATAGCTTAAGGTATACTTCCCCTCTCTAGGGAGATCGAAACTTTGTGAAGGTCTTTACTTTATATTAATCAGATAATATATGTATTTCTTATTCTGAGAGACCTTGCAACTCTTTTCTAGGAAAAGGTTTACTGGCCATTAATTATATCTATTTAGAAGATTTTGTTTTATAATTTTTCTTTGCAATATATCTAGAAAAATCCAGGGACTTTCATTAACATCCTTATGTAACTTTATTCATTTCAATTATTGTAATCGATTTTAAAGTACATCCCTTTAGACAGGTGGTGACATAAAGTTTTATATTACATTACATGAAATATGACTGAATACATAGTTACAAGATTGCAAGGTTCAGTTTATGATCAAATAACACTATTACCTAAATATGACCTTACGTCTAACGTAATATTCTATCAATTAATTAGGAGATTGAATGCGGCAAGTTCAAATCAGGTGGGAACAGGTGGTATGGTGATAAATTTAGGGTATTTCTATAAAAATAATACTTTTAACGACTCCAGATACTAATTCATTTGAAATTGTTTTTTTTATGACTTCAACTGATTCAAAAAGGCAGCCAAGTTTTTTTATAGTTATGTTTATTATATTTTCTAAATATGTAATTTAACTAAATCAGATAAAATTATGTTTACAGAATTTGTGCCAACTTCACTCACCAGGGAAGTCACGCTCCCTAAAACCAAGATGAACTTGCCTTCAAAAACTAAGACGGACGTACCTCCGCAGGCTCTTGGATGTCCACCAGATTGTTCCTGCAAGAAGACCACTTCCTACAAAGGAACACAAATCTTATTTAACGCTATTGGCATATTAGTCGCTCTGATTGCTACTTATTTGATAGTCACCACAAACTCTAATATTTATCTAGTGTTTTGGGTTGCGTACTCAGTACTAAGGCGGCTTTCTAAGTCCAGGGTACATGTAAAGCAAGATTAACTTGTTTTTGAACATATTTGTGGCACCGCACTGAAAGAAATTATTTGTAAGTTATTTATTAACTATTTATTAAAACCACTGAGCATGCTTGAGCACCTACAATATAATGTTTTCGTTCATATTTTGTTTTATTGAAGAATTGGATGGAAGATTAGGCTACATAAGTTTGATGTGATCGTCACGGTAGAGAAAGTTCGAGTTCCGAGAAAGGACAAACAATAGTTTTTATTTCAGAAATTATCTTTTAAGGGGGTGAAAAGGAGGGGTGGAAATTTTTATTGGAAATTAATAACCACTGATCCGATTTAGATGTTTGGTATGGAGGTACTTTGATTTTTGAGGAAGGAGGAGGCATTTGTGAGACATGGGCGCGGGCGGAACCGCTGACAAATGCTAGTGACTAGATATGTTGCTAAGCGCAAGATTCGAGACAGAACGGATCGATTCGACCAATTTAGTGTTAATACACTCAATTGGTCGAATCGGTCCGATTTTTTCGGACTATTTTCTACACTACATTTTTCAAACTATTGCTAATAATTTTGCAATAGTCAGAAAACTAAAATTTGACGAAGGCACACTTAACTAAAGAGTAACTGCTAAATTTGAATCGCGATATAAAAACTCTCATGCCGATTAGCACATTATATACAACTTCTTAATTTTAACCGTCCGCATCTTACCAGGTATGACCTTCCCTTTATAGTGGAGGGATCTGACACCCATTTCCCTCTCACTAAATATTTTAAACAAATATTGGGATTACTAGAGCTTGATATGAAAAGTTAACAAACAATGCTTTTGCCAACTTTTTCTCACCAAATTTTATACCAAATGTAGATCAAGATGACTCACCTAATTACTACTATGAGGTTCCTCTCAACTTGACGACGGTGTATCTCACACATACACATCTGTGGTGAATACCTACTCTCGAGTTTTTGCCATAATTAGTGCCGCCACACGGGTTCATTGATCTCTTATTATTAAGACCCCCTTACATACTAAGTATTTTGATAATATATTTATATGGCATAGGGAATAAACAAGAAGGTGGTTAGTGACTAACTCTACCCATGGACACTTGTAACTCAAGAGTCACAAGTGTGTTCCCCCTCTTAACCCTACCACTCCACCCCCTTTTTTATCGTGCGGAAATCCTCTTGGATACCACCAGAGGGGTGGTTATGTCGGACTCTAACCGACTAAAAACCGCACGCCCACTTAGGGTACTAGTTGCTGGGGAGCCAAATAGGGCCCCCTACATCCTAATTTAATGTTGAAATAATTTACACGGCACACGCAGCGGAATGTGCGCTGCGTAGAGTGTCGATGTGCGAGTGCGAGGAACGATCTATGCGGTACAGCGCATGCGGCGCAGTGGTCGATCGGTTTATCCCGCAGCTCTTGCCTGCACCCAGCGTACCGTGCGCGGAGCGATGGTGGTACGCCACATCACCCCCTTCCGAGATTTATCGTCCTGCGGAATAAAAATCTGTAAATTTCACCACACAACCATAACGCGTAGTTTTTAGGTTGTGGCGGCAGACGGTGATACATTGTAATCGTCGGCTTGTACGTAAGCAGGTTTGCAGCGATCGCTAGAGACAGTTACTGGTCCTCTTTTAACCCCATCAACAGTGACGGTCTTGCTTGTCCTAGATATGACACGATATAGTCCAGTGTATGGTGGGTCCTTAACATCTCGAGCATACCTGTTTTCGAGTTGTGTAACTACGAGATTAAATTTTGTAGACTCCTTCTTAATACCAGACAATTGAAACTGTGCTTCTGCTTGCGCAAACCAGCCAGGGATCTTCAGCCCAAAATAGCGGTAAACGTACGACCACGCGGTCTACAGACGTTCCGGGCGTCGGGACGGAGCTATATTTTTTCTAATAATACATACATACACACCGCGTCACATGAATAGGACCAGCATATTTTCCTTTGCTATCTAAAATATATGACAAAATAAATATATAATAATGGTACGTATAAACATTTTTAGGCACGTGAAGTTTAGCTAGAAACAATTGAACTTCTTAAGACTCAGCGAGTCTTTGTAACAATACAGGTAGGTAATTATGACGCGTCACTTGAATACGACCATTAAATAAAATACAAAAAATTTTGCTATTAAATAATATTTATTTATAAAGAACATTGACTAATAATTAAGGCTTTTTCCCTTTTTTTGAATTAAATCAAAAATCCGAGACGGCATTGAACCATAGAGACTTCTTATGTATTTAATCGGCAGTTTGCTCCAACACTTTTTTATACCCTTTTCGAGTTCTTGCTTACTGTTATATTGTTTGCCGTTCTTATAAAGTTCACGTGACAACCACCCCCATACATTTTCTATTATATTTAAGTCGGGGGAGAGTGATGGCCAGTCGAGAACATCGATATTATTTTGTTGAAACCATTGACGGACATCATGTGCTCTATGAATGCTGGCATTATCATGTTGGAAAATGAAACTTTTATCATTTGTGATACGGCTAAATTTACATATTTCGTTTTTTAAAAGATTTATGTAGCTTCTAGAATTTTGTCTACCTTGTATCACTACTAAATCAATCGGCCCGTTGTATGATATTGCACCCCAGACCATTACTGAGCCTGCATCATTTCGTCGACGCGATAAAATTATTTCATTTTTTCGTAAATTATGAAAATAGTAAGAATACCCGTCAGGGCCATCCAAATTAAATTTTTTTCATCACTAAATATGACTTTATACCACTCTTTAGTCCAATGCATTTTGTTTCGAGCAAACTGAAGACGTTCCGTACAGTGATGCTCTTTTAAACATGGTTTTCTCTTCATTTTCAAGCGTTTTAAATGTGGACAATTGCGTATAATCCTTTGAACAGTCCTCACAGATGCTTTAGTTCCAACATTATGGGCTATTTGTAGCGTAGAATTCGATGCTTCGCGTAATATTGCTCGGCGCTCTCTTTCAGTTGTCGCGAATTTGGTTCGGCCTTTGAATTTCTTACCATAATTTTAACGATCGTCAAGAAAATTACTTATCACCTGGTGTGAACGCCCTATTCTTTTTGCAATTTTTCTTAAAGAATAGCCTTCTACTTAAAGAATAGCTCTTCACAAAGAATTTAATTTTTCCTATTTCCTCGAGTGTCAAACACTTTTTCCGACCCATATTAATTAAAAAAATTATTATATCGTCACGAGTTGATATTGTTCACTTAGTTATGCGTAATACGTATGCACTGTGCCGTTTTTGTTTTACAACTGAGCCTACTACTACTATGGCCTCTGTTCTAATTATTTCGGTAAATATATATTCAAGAGGATATATCTTCAAGAGGAAAAACAATGTAAATGGCAATCGGAGTTTGTAGAGGGACGATAGTATCGGGGAGAGCGGTATCTTTGGAGGGTACATAACTCTAGAGCTTTTGTATATGTGCATCTAAACTCAGACATAATCTCTTTTAGTCTTCTCTTTTTCTTGTAAACTGAACAAGATCTGCTGAGCGATATGTGATTACCTTGTAATTGATACATGTAAACTTTGTAGTATCGCAATACCCTGACGCATGAGTGAGGTACCCTTTCCGCATATGACCAAACCTCCAACATTAGGAACACTGTGATACTTGGTGTGCGTAAAGTAAAACTTTATATTTACATCCCATACTCTCTTGAAATAGAGCCGAACAGTTTTACTAGGACACCAACTACCTTCATCCCTGTTGCCACAGTCTAGCGTCTTAAAAGATAAGAGCTCTACAGGAAATGGTCAAGCAATATTTTTGTGTATCTCGTCATCAAAAAAATTTAGACCTTCATCCTTAATTAGGCCATAGAAAATAGACGGCTACATAGCCTTTTGGAACGTCTATTTATTCTCTAAAAGTCTCTCACACATAAGAAAACTTCGAGCTATCGATTCCAGTCGAATAGGAAGCGTATTTTGAAAAGGGTCAAATATTTGACTTCACTTATTTTCGTTCTGTCATTTTCTTTTGAAATACGTGCTGTTGCAATCTTTTTGGTGCGTTGTTCATGCGAGACACATATTACAAGGTGTACCTCATACTTGTCCTATTTACAGAATTGCTCCTATCGTGAGTTAGGTTGTGGGCGAGGGCAAGACTTTTTTTTAAAAGAAAACGCAAGGTGTGTTCTGCTTGAAGAGCGGATGCAGACTGGCTTTATTTTAATACAATAATCTTAAAGCTAATTTCGGATGACAAGGGTTTCACTGATTTCTTAATGTTTCCTGTTGAGCGAACTTCGGATAACAAAAGTTTTACTGAGTTCTTAATGTTTTCCTGTTGTCACAGTACCAGGAAGTTACATGATATAAAGTGTTATCGTCTAATTAGAAGAAAGTTTATCGTCTAATAGCCTCATTCATTATATCTATATGACTCTTCCCCCCTTAACATAGAGGCTTTTCGAAGACTGCGACTATTGTTTGATAACGCATGTACAATATCCAATAAGTATACTTCTTTTTCTTAATTTATTACCTATTTTAACATGTTATGAATTGTAAATTCTAAACATAAACCAATTTAATTGGCGGCCGCAATCCGCCGTCTGTAGCCTCAAACGTTTAGTGTCTATAGTAAGGGACCAAACAATTAGTAGTTTTAAAGTTATTTTGAATGTAAAATAATAAAACAAGATTAATTATTTTATAGTAACTTTATTCTTCGTCATCTTCTCTTATAATTTCATCCAAAAATTCTGCCGGTGCTAAAATATGTTGTTGATGTCTGGCCCATCCCAAATACCAGACAAGCATCATGACGTGAGCACAACAGCCTACAGTACGACGACCAACTAAACAATTACAACAGTATTCCGTGATCCCTGTTCGGCCGGAAATACCATTTAGGACTAAAATGTAAACAAAATATTGTTTTCTGGTTATGTGGCGCGACTGAATTTTGCCTCTTATTAAGGTTGCCATACCAGTACCCCTAAGATCATATTCAGTAGGATTAATATGTTCACTACAAACTTCAATTATGTAGCCTCCATGAGAACGTACATGCTCGCCATAATATGAGCGAGCTTGTTTTATTTGGTACGTTCCCAGGGCAAACAGAATTAAGTCACTATATTCTAGATAGGGGAAGTAAAAAACATTATCGCGATCAGCATTTATATTTTGAAATTGGGATGACCTTCTGTTCATATTTATTGCTTCGATCATATTTGCCAAGTTATTATTAAAATTCATTCTTTCTCTTATAATTTCCAATATGTCATTAGCATAAATGTTGTCTTGAAAGCGAACACCAAACTTATTTAGGAGTGCTGCTGCTATTTTAAATGTCTGCATCATGTGTGGTAGAGACCTATGGAAGTATTCTTGTCTGAATATTTTAAAATCTCTTTTAAAATGACCATTTACAGCCTCTACCACCCATCGACAAATAGTAACACAGCGGCTACGGTTAGCTTGAGCTGTAGTTAATTGGTGTTCGCCTTCTAAAAGCGATTCTGGCATATATGCTCTATAGCCGCATCCCTCTAAAAGACTAATGCTATCTCTAAAGCCCCTGTCTAAAATGAACACATCATCTTCTCTGAAGTATGATCTTAGAGCAGAATCCGTAGAAGTAAAAAGGTTGGTCATTATGTCAGCATCTGATGTAGTAGCTTTATATGGGCCAAAACAATCAACAATATATCCATCACATGCAACAATCATGAAAGGTTTTATTAAGTTTCTGTACTTGTGTAGAGAGTAACTTTGTTTTTGAAATAAGTAATTTGAGCTTTTGTGTATATATATGTAAGTTCCATCACATATGACAATGGCATTGCTCCCATTTCCATAAAGTCCATTTGGGATTAGCAAAGAATGTTCTAGCAATTGTTCTCTGGCTAATTGATTTATCCCCAAATTCTGAGGAACAAAGTCTTGCAGGAGAATCTCCCTCACTTTATTCATTAACCTTTCTAGAGTACGACGTGACACTTCAACTAATGTTGAAATCCTCTCATCTGAATCACCTGTTCTCATTTTCATCAATAGCACTGCCAGACCTAAGCTTCCTTTTTTCACCTGTGCTAGTGTGGGTATTTCTTCAAGTAATGCATTGTATTGTTCTTTAGTAAATCCCACCCAATATTCAAATACTCTGTCATCCATCTCGTGCACATTTTCAAAATCTATAGTTGGGTTAAATGCATTGACAAATGAAAAAACATGCTGTATTTGGTCAGCAGTAAAAGTATCAATGCTATTTTCCGATTGGAATAGTGTCCCCCAAGAATTGCTCGTTACATGTTCAGTACAAACCCGAGCTAGGCTAGGCAAGTAATAATGATGATTATTAAGTATAATTGCACGCAATTTATCCGATACACAGTGTACAGTGTTACTATTACAGTTAGGAAAAACACAACGATTATTACAGTTTGCTGCTCTTCTGTAGTCTAGTAAAGCTATTCTTTGTGTTTCCAAAGGTTGAGGACACACTTGTGATTCCATCGTCGATTCTTCTATTGCAATATTATTGCTACTAGGTAATATTCTAGTGTCTTCAGTATGGGCCATACGGCATGCTTCTCTTTTTGTGCGCAACCAGCATGGGTGGCAAACACAATCAGATATTGTTATCTGAAAATAAATAAAAATAATTTAATTTCATCTGCATTTACTTATACCTACAAATACATACCTATATAGGTGTATATTTTGAAATACTGATGTGTAGTGCTTTTCCCTATTGAATGTTTTAATAAACAAAAGTAACTGTAGTAAAAAGCAGTGTAGTCCTTATACAGGTAATATAATAGCCTAGCCAGGAAAACATCTCAACCATTAAATTAAACTAAATGAAATTGAAATTACTAATAAGTATTTATTTTCCCATAAATAATTTTTTGATGAATGATGACATCCTTATTGTATTTATTTCACAAAACTAATAAACATTTTATTTTAATTAAAAATATTTAGATAACCAACCTGTCGTGGTGCTATTCTGCTTTCTATAATGTTAATCATGGACTGCTGCAGTTCAGAAGGATTGCCTCTCAATATGATATCACTTTGGCGACTCATTATGGAACAACCACATAAAACACACACATTAGTGTGGCCTCGGTGACTAGGTCCAGGTTGATGTCCATCGCAAGAAACTTCTTGCTGCAAATTATTGTTTACTCTGTACATAGCAAGATCTCTGCACGCTTCGCATATATAATCTTCATCAGTTATCTGAAAAACAAATATGGTATGAACTTTCATTACGAGAATTGGCTTACAGGTCTACAGGCTCTTATTATTCGAGCAATATGTGATGATTAACACATGTAAATGTTTTTGGTATCACCCACTAGTTTCAGGCTTGTATTTTTTGGTTTACGATAAAAGTATGATATTATATTACTAATATGAATCTTAGAAAAAAAAACATTCTTTCATAATTGAATATGACAATCGCTAGTAAATAACTTGAATGGTTCATTAGCTTATAAGTAGTGATTTTATCTCAACATTTACTGTATTATATTTTGACGTGCAACAAGATTTTTAATACATATGTTTACTTTGCTACACTAGGCAATAGCATACTATGTACAAATTCACATAAATTATGATTGAAAAAATATTTATTTAAATATTTAGGTTAGTTTCAACTGAGTAAAACTATAAATGCTCTATATTATTATAATTATAATAGGTCGACAGTAAGTTTCTATTTAAACTTAGAACTTATTTTAGATTTTAGAGTTCAACCAAAACTTGAGGTGTCTTAAAATATAGGCCTCAAACTTAATCGAAGTTCTCAATAAAACCATTAATTATGATTATTATGATGTGATACTGGTGGTATGTGGTGGTGGATGATTAAGGTTAAGATGTGGAGCTACTTACGATTTGGGGATACACCCACGTACACAGTAAAGAGGTAACTCTGGTTTCGAGTTCCAAGGCTCGATAGCGGCGCATTTTGTTGACGCATATATTGCAATTGATGCACATAACTCGAATTGGCGTGCTACGTCTTCTCATCTTGCAGTACAAACGATCAGTTTTTAAAACGAGATCCACAAGATGGAGCGAGATCAGAACCCAAAGTAAAACAGCACAGTTGGACAGTAAAGTATCAGTATCAGAGTCCTTAAACATGCAGGGGTCAAAAACGAGAGAAATCAGAGTCATTAGGTAGTCCGGGTCAAATGTAAATTAAAAGAGAATAGAAAAGCAGTCGAAAAAACTTCACAACAAAACACAGCGCAAACGTCTGTTAAGTTTTAAAAATCGTTTGCTTTTTCAGTTTAGAGTTGCCATTTCATTTTTTTAAATTCCAGTACAGGATTTTCAAGTATATGAATAATAAGCTTAATAATGCACCATAAACTGCATTCTTTATTAATTCAGTACTTATAATTATAAAACTATTATTTAATTAACATATTGTTAATAACTGATAAACAGATTACGACATTTTGTTGGACAGTATTTCCACTATTTTAAAAAATGGACATAAAATGTTAACACTAAATTAATAAAGATAATTAAAGTAATCAAATGAGCTTATAATAATTCTTTTTCTATTTTCGGATTTGTACAGACTTCAAAAATAGTTACAAAAAACGTAGTTATTTACTAGAACTAGTTTCCTATTAATGACATTTTAAGACGCTCAAATTATGGTCAACTCAAAAATGACCATTGTCCTTTTGTTTTATTACACTTCACAGTTTACAGTTCCTATTAATATACAAACGTCAAGCTTGACATTTATAAGAGATCGAATGTTAATCAACAGTAGATTTTATCATGAAAAATAATAATCAAAAGTAGTTTTAATGAAGTAATAATATAATGGAATAGTTATTTTACAAACAGTTTCTCTTTCAAATACATACATTGGCGAAATTGTGGCAAGTTACCACAAAGCCACTAATTAAAAGTAGAAGTAAAATTTATCATGAAATTGGTTGCTTCTTAGTTTAGTACACATTTTTCGTTACGAGTTTAAAAAATCTAAAACAATATGAGTGGATCAATGTTGGTTATATTTAGGGAGTGCTCAGCTAGAAGAAGGCTGAACGACAGCGAGCTTTGTCGTCGCCTGGCTGCGGACGCTTTTCACTGTCCTACTAAGAATTTGTGAGAATTTGTAGACTAAGGGCCTGCGCAGACGAGGTACTGTCCCCGGGGTACTTTTATGTCTTTCAATATAGATCTCTTATAAATTGTATGGAATAACGCACACGAGGGACTTAAAGTACCGCGTACAAAAAAGACAAAAGTTTTCGACCAACAAATGACAAAAGTCCGTCGTCTGCGCAGGCCTTAACTAAAGGCCTGCGCAGAC
>JANTPX010153892.1:0-10476 GCA_024757885.1 Apantesis nais | reverse complement strand
ATGCCTGAACAGAGTAATCGTCACTCGTGGCGTACGTCCATCCTGCCTGGACGCAGCCGCGCTGGTGTAAAGAAAGTATATCTGTATTATCTCATGCAAAACCAGCTGTAGCCTTGTAAAATATAGATATCGTACTGTATAATAAGAATAGTATTAATCACTCTATACTGGCACTACACCACAGTATTTTTTAAATTGCACATACATATTATAGATAAATCACAACATAATGATTAAGAGCTAAAAAAAGTACGAAATACTTTAATCTGTTAACAGAAAGGGCCATCAGATGCGTATATGAGAAAGTTTAATATATATCATGAATAATTATGATATTATGGAATCTTATCGTAACTTTTCCTATCGAATGAGTTGTATAATCGATTTTGTAAATGTGCTAAGGCGTGCCGATAAATTTCACTTTTATGGTGTTTAGATGAGAACGTGTGACGTATGCTCTCGCAATAGGAATACTCAACCTTATGTCATGATTATTTTGCAAATCAACTTCCACTGGTTATTAAAAACAAGGTCAAAATGTTTTTTATTAATATAACTGTCAATATTAATTTATTATGACGAAACTATATAAATTGCTTTTATTCATCTCTTGTTTCTACATAACGCAAAACACATATGCGGCTGAAAGGTTGTCCAGCAAAGATTATCAAAAATTGGTTGATCTTGGATTTAATAAATTAGACGCTTATGCAGATGATTATTCTGATAGCGAAGCATATTGGTATTCGTTAGAAGAGCATTTAAGCTTAAAACCAAAATTTCTAGCTTTGTTAACTCAGCCCATGAAAGTAGATGGCAAAGAACAAGTTAACCGTCATGTTTATAATAGCAAACATCATTTTTTTGCTTCAAGAAAAGAAAAGTGTGAGAAAGATGGATCTAAAACTTTGAGTTTTTTAAAAAAATGCAAAGTTTTAAAAATGCCAGTGATTGACGATTCTTTCATTTCAGTTGAAAATTTTGCAAAGATGACCCTTGATCATTGCAACGAAACAAAAGTAAAAAATTTAAAAACTAAAGATGGGAAGGCAATTAAAGTTTCAGATGAAAAAAGTTGTAATATTAAATTTATCAATTTTAAAAAATATGAATTTGCAAAAGTATTAAAAGAAGTTGGAAGTAGCTCTGGCAAAGAAGACAAAAAAGAAAAATCTAAAAAAAATAATTTAGATGATTTTAAAAAACAGTGTGAAGACCTAGGTTTTACTCCTAAAACAGAAAAATTTGGTGACTGTGTTCTTAAATTAGCTGAAATTGCTAATAATTCTTAACCTATTTTTGAGTAGACTCTATATTTAAAAAGTGACAAGTTTACTCATTATTAATTAATGGGGGGGAAATTAAATGAAACATTCATTTAAGCTAATTAGTGGTATTGCGTGCATTCTTTCTTTATTAATATCTAACGCTTACTCAGCTGGGGATGCTGAGCAAATTAAAGCTTTAAGTAGTTTTAAAAAAACAGGCTTGGATGTTAAGGGAGAAGTTATTCCGCAAGACACAAAATATGCGGCAAATATTAAAAAAAATATTTTGCCAAACATTAAACTACCACAAGGATTTAAAATCGAGTTGTTTGCAGTGGCGCCTGACGCTAGGCATATGGCTGTTGGTAGAAACAAAGGAACAGTTTGGATTGGAACAAGAAAAACAAAAGTATGGCAAGCTACTGACCGAGATATGGATAACATAGCTGATACAGTAGAAGAATTTAGCCCTAGCGTTAAATTCGATATTCCTAATGGCCCATGCTACAGTGCAGATGGTCATTTATACATAGCAGAGAGAAACAGAGTATTGTGGTTCCCAGCTGCTGAGTATTTTATGGAAAGCCCAGACACGGTTGCTATACCAATCATTGATCAAGGTGGTTTAATTCCAGAAGCAGAAGAGTCTTATAATCACACAGCACGAGTGTGTGCTATTGGACCTGATAATAAATTGTACGTAAGTACAGGTCAGCCATTTAACGTTGCTGGTCCGGATAAATATCCTCTTTATGATCAAGTACCAATTGGTGGAATAATGAGATTCAATAGATTTCCAGGTGAACTTGAAAGAGAAGTTGTTGCCATTGGAATCAGAAACTCAGTTGGACACGCTTTCAATCCTAAAGATGGATCACTTTGGTTTACAGATAACCAAGTAGACGGTATGGGAGATGAAACACCTCCAGGAGAATTGAACAAAGCTTGTAGCTTAAGTTCGAAGACTTGGTACGGTCACCCTTACTATGGTGGTGGTAATGTTAGAACCAATGAATACAAGGACAAACAAATTCCAAAAGAATACGCAGATAATTATTGCAAGCCTCAGATAGAGACTATTGCACACGCTGCTGACTTAGGAATGATGTTCTACACTGGAAAAATGTTCCCTAAAAAATATCAAGGGGCAATTTTTAGTGCACAACATGGTTCTTGGAACGCTGTAAAACCAAGAGGTGCTAGAGTAATGGTTACTTACTTAGATAGTAAAGGTAACGCTACTAAGCATGAACCTTTTGCTGAAGGTTGGATGACTGAAATGGGGACTTACTTAGGTAGACCTGTTGACGTTCAACAATATGTTGATGGTTCACTACTTGTATCTGATGACAAAGCAGGAGTAATTTATCGTATATCTTATGATGGAAACACTGCTGGGTTAGAAGATCCAAGTAAAGTAATTAAATAATTTATAAATTAAATAGGCCGATTAAATATCGGCCTATTTTAATTAAAGAAACGATTATTAAAATGAAAAAAATTTTTTATTCAATAGCTGTCTTATTTCTAACCACGCTTACGAGTGAGATAACTTATGCCAAAGAAAGTGATAAAATTTGTGGTGGTGGTGGTTTATCTGTTTGGACAAAAGATGGGGAATTTAAAACTGTAAGAGAACCTGTATGTATTTCTAAAAGTGAATATGAAGCAAAATTACAATCAAAAGATTATCTATGCAACTACTACCCGGAATATATATGGAAAGAGTCTGAGAGAGAATTTGGTAAAAAACAATACGCTTATACAGAAGAGAGTTTAAAAAAAATTGCGAGTTTAAAAGAAGAAGGTATTTCTTTATGTAAAGCTGGAAAAAGAAAAGAGGGAGAGGAAAAATTTATCGAAGCAATTAGAATTATAAGTTTTACACCGCCAGCGAAAGAATAAATGAAAAAAATAATCTGCATAACAATACTTTTAAAATTAGCTTTATTTAATGCAGTTCTTGCAGAACCAGAGCTAACTGCGGAGCTTAAAAATGGCAAAGAAAAAGCCCTAACTATTTGCTCAGCTTGTCATGGTTTAAATGGGCAAGCAGCCTCAGCGGGAAACTCGGTTCTTATTCCTAATATTACTGCTCAACAAAAAAATTACTTAGTGGCAAGACTTAAATCCTATAAATCTGGGGAAATTAAACATCCTCAGATGACTGTAGTTGCACAAATGTTATCTGACAAAGACATCGACGATGTATCTGAATGGTATTCAAGAATTAAAATTACAATTGCAGATCCAGAAGTAGAAATTGCTGCACCTAAGTAAAATTTATATTTCTATTTAAATTTATTCATTAATATATTAGTTAGTGTAATACTTTAAATTTATGAGTTATCACAAGCCCTTCAACTTTTTAAAACAGTTACCTTTTAAACTTAATAATTATTATAAAAAAAGTGCACAATCTGGTTTTAAAGTAAGTAATAAATCAAAAACTATCAAAGACTTTGATCCTGTTACAAATATTGATCGAGGATTTGAAAAGTATATCAGATCGCTTATTCACAAATCGTTTCCAAATGACTCTATTATAGGAGAGGAATTTGAAGACAAATTTTCTGCTAATGATTTTCAATGGTGCATAGATCCAATAGATGGAACTAGAGCTTTTGTTATCGGTGCTCCAACATGGTCAAATTTGATTGGTTTATCCTTTAAGAGTAAATCAGTTTTAGGTTTAGCAAATTTTCCAGAGTTAAATAAGTACTACATAAGTGAAAAAAATAAATCATATGTAATAAAAAATAAAATAAAGACCAATTTAAAGTCTTCAAACAATAATAATTTAAAAACAATAAAAATTATTGGAAATTTTCATGGAACACTAAGCTATGAGAAACAAAAAAGAATTATTAAGAAATTTGGTTGGTCCTTTAGATTGGCAGGCTTTGATGCATTGAATTACTGTTTGCTAGCTGAAGGCAAAGTAGATGCTGTCATAGAAGCTAATTTAAAACCTTATGATATTTTACCTCTCATACCGATTATCAAAAACTCTGGAGCGATAGTTACAAACTGGAAAAATGAGCCAGCCGAAAATGGTGGCAATATCTTAGCAACAGCAAATAGAAAGTTGCATAATAAAATTTTAAAATTACTTAAGCCTTTTGCTAAGTAATTAATTCAACTTTTTTTCTAAAAGATCGGCTCTTAAGGAAACTAGAATAATTAAAATAATGAATGGTATGGTGATCAAATTCATTGTCTTCCAGCTTGTCATGCTCAACATATATCCAGCGGATAAACTTGCCAAAGCCTGAATGGAAAATACTAAAATGTCATTAAAACCTTGTGCTTTAAACTTTTCTTCCTCATTATAAGATAAGACTAATAATCCAGTTCCTGAAATATATAAAAAATTCCATCCCAATCCTAAGAATACTAATGCAAAAATATAATTTATGAATGAAGTATCAAAAAAACAAATGATCACTGTTAAAACATAAAAAAATACTCCTGCATAAATGATTTTGCTATGACCAAATTTTGTTAATAAGCGTCCAGTAATCAAGGATGGCAAAAACATACTAATGATGTGAAATTGAATTACTACGCCAGTCTTACTAAGGCTATAATGCTCGAGTACATGCATATTAATTGGCGTTGCAGTCATTAAAAAAGACATAATTGCATAAGCAAATGCAGAGGTCACAACAGCTTGTAAAAACCTTGGTTGTGATATGAGTTGAAGATAATTTCTACCTTCATATGTTTTTTTTACTCTTGGGACTGACTGAGGTTCATAAAAATTTAAAAGGATAAATGGAACAAAAGTTAAAACTGCTAATGAAACATATGAACCTACGTAAAGATGATCATCAAATAAATCTTTATTAAAATTAGCTATGTTTGGTCCCAGTAAAGCTGCAAAAATAGTTGCAAGCATTACGATTGAAAGAGCCTTTGGAATGAATTCTTTTTCAACACTCTCAGCTGCAGCAAAACGATATTGATGGGTGAATGACATCCCGTTTCCAATCAAAAAACATGACAAACAAAACAAATAAAAATTTTTATCCCAAATGGCATAAGCTGCTAAAAGTGCTGAAAAAGTACTAAAGAGTGAGGCTAATAAAAAACCTGCCTTTCTTCCAATGATACTCATAATTTTTGCAGCAAAAAAAGAAAATACAGCAATGCCAACAATCATTAAGGAAGTTGGAACAGTTTGTAATGCTTTGACTGGGCTTAAAGTACTTCCAATAATTCCACTTAAAAAAACATTAATTGGTGCAGGTGTAAAACTAAAAATCTGACTTAATGTTATAATCCAAAGGTTTCTGTTCATTTTAAAATAGATTAAAATATTGAGCGTGGTAGCATAACATTCATCAACGCACAAAGGATATAATATGAGCAATAAATTATTGGGTAGTATAACGATTGTACTTGGCCTTTTAATCTTCTTTGCTCAAAATGAAAATGCCTGGATTTTCTCTGCCATACTATTAGGTGTTGGTAGTGGCTTATTTTTTTGGGAAGACTAATTTATCACTTAGTAAAAAAAGGTGAAAAAAAAATACTTTTATTTTTTTTTATATTCAACACACATAAGTCGATCAATAAAATTTATTTTTGCATTATATGTTCCATTAATTTCTTTTATCCCTTTGTTTAGATCGTTTGTGCTTAAATCTAGTAAACATGAGGTAAATCTATTGTTAAGCATCTTTATATAAACGCTTTTCATCAAAACAACTCTAAAATTAAAATTACTTATTTTAAATTCTTTCAAGATTGATTTAATAAGTGAGATAATTTTTTCGTCCTTTTTTAAACTTTTACTCAATTTCAATTTGAAACTTTTAAATTTTGGCCAATCATTTCTTTTGGTATCAAGAGAAAGAATAATTATTTTCCCGTTTTTATTTAACATTCTCTGAGCATTTAATATTAATGTTTTTATCTCTGATAATTTAAACAAATGAATAGATTGTTTAAATAATATTAAATCAAATTTTAATTTTGTTTTTTTTAAATAATTTACAGCACTTGTATTAATAAACTTAATCTTTTTATCTCTTATTTTATGTTTAACAATATCAATTCCGATAGGTAAATTTTTAAGATGATATTTATTTGATAAAGCACCTATTAATTTTCCTCTTCCACATCCAATATCTAAGATAGTTGTTTGATTGTTAAATCTAATTTTTTTGTTCAAAAATTTAATTAGACTTGCAAGATATCGGCTTGATGATAGCCAGGTTTTATTGTCCCAGTTTTTTAAATGTTTCATTTATCTATTTATATAATGCATTTTGATCTTATGAATCTATGGTTCCTTTATAATAAGGATTGAATAATTTAAACAATCAGCTAGTTTATAAAAATATTTTATGAGCACATACAGAACAACTATACCTAACTCATTAAACGAGCATTGGATGCCGTTTACTGCTAATCGCGAGTTTAAAAAATCTCCTCGATTGATCACTGGTGCTAAAGGTGTTTATTTAAAAACACATGAAGGAAATACTTTAATTGATGCTAGTTGTGGTCTTTTTTGCAACCCGTTAGGTCATGGTCGGGAAGAAATTGTTGAAGCAGTTAGCAAACAGCTTAGAGAGTTAGATTACACATTGCCTTTTCATCAAGGATTTGGTGGTTCATTCGAACTAGCGACAAGAATTGCAAAGCATACACCTGAAGATTTAAATAAAATTTTTTACACGATCTGTGGATCAACTGCTGTGGAGTCTGCAATTAAAATTGCTATGGCCTATCATTCATCAAAGGGGGATAAGAAAAAATTTAGATTTGTTGGTAGAGATAGAGGTTACCATGGAATGAATATCGGGGGTTTATCAGTTGGTGGGTTTAATAATTATAAAGAAATGTGCGCAAGTGTTTTAATGCCAGGTGTTCAACATATGCGTCATACTTTTTTAGAAGATCATAAATTTATCAAGGGACAACCTGAAACAGGAATGGAGCTTGCAGATGATCTTGAGGTTATTGCAAATAAATTTAAAGGTGAAATAGCAGCTTGCATCGTTGAGCCCATTGCAGGTTCAACAGGTATTTTAGTTCCGCCAAAAGGATACTTAAATCGACTAAGAGAAATTTGTAACAAGCATGGCATACTATTAATTTTTGATGAAGTGATTACGGGCTGGGGAAGAACTGGTTCTCCATTTGCAGCCCAGGAATTTGGAGTTACTCCAGACATCATGACAATGGCAAAAGCTACAACTAATGGTGTTGTGCCAATGGGCGTTGTTGCCGTAAGAGAAGGAATTTATGACACCATTTCTAATGCTGCACCCGAAGGAGCAATTGAATTATTTCATGGATATACTTATTCTGGAATTCCTGTTGCTGTAGCGGCTGCATTAGCAGTTCAAGATATATTTGAAAAAGAAAATATTTTTAAAAAAGTAAAAAATATTTCACCTTACTTCCAAGAAAAACTTCATACCTTAAAAGATTTAGAGTGCATTGAAAGTATTAGAGGTTATGGATTATTAGGTGGCATAGACATTAAAATGAAAGACAAACCTGGTAAAGCAGGGTTTCAAGTATACAAAGCTTGCTATGAAAATGGAGTAAATTTTAAGGCAACAGCTGATGCTCTTGTGTTGGCTCCTCCGTTCATTTCTGAAGAAAAACATATTGATGAAATCTTTGACAAATTAAGAAAAGGTATCATTCAATATATGAGTCAGAAAAATTAACATTACTAAAAGCCAAGAATCAAGGAGTTGACTCCTAAGCTTAAAGCTAATTGTATCTATATAAATGAAGATTAAACCAGAGCCACATATTTACTCTGATAAAACTAAGTTTAACTACCTTGGTAGAGAGGAAATAAAAAAAAATCGGGTTGATATCAATGTGTTAAATGCAAAACTGAATTTAACTAAAAAAGAATCTATTTATAGCAATCTAAAATTGATCGCATTCGGTGCATTGTTAATCTTGGTAATTTTAGGGATTAGTCTTCTAAATTAGTTTCTTACTTTCACTGGTCAAAGCTCTTAAACAAATAGAATAAAAATTACTAAATAGAGCGAATACTTTTTTTTCAGTATTATTTCTAATTTCAGAGCTTAGGAAGAATTCTGGAGTTACATAATATCTTTTTGTGATTTTGTTTTGCTTAAATAATTTTAATTTTACTAAATGATTAAGTTTTCTAATAACTGTTGCTCGGGGAATATTGGTAATCTCTGAAATAGAAGTAGCGCTGATATCATTGGCTGAATGCTTCAGAGTATTTTCAGGATTATTAAACATTTGATCAAATGATTTATTTTCTAATTTAGCTTTTTGAGACAACATTAACGCTACGTTTACGCCAATTAAAAAAACTTCAATATCTTTAAAATGCTTTGTCCATAAAGTTAGGTATTGATTTTCAGTTTCTAAAAAATGAAACCAAAAGAAACTAAAATTTTTAGAAATTATCTTTTTTATATTTTCAAGTTCAAAATTTAAATTAAAAAAATTTCCTACATATTTTAAGACAATAGATAAATCGTAAATTTGTTTTTCAACTATACCTCTATAAGTTTTGATGTATTCATCGTTAGGTGACCAAGTTATTATTTTATTTTTTCTAGTTAATATTTTATTCTTAACTAATTCTAAAACTTTTCTTCTGGCTGTTTCTTTGGGAAGTCCAGTACTATCAGCTATTTGAATTATTGATATTTTTTCTTGTGAAATGCTTTCTAGATTTTTCCAAAAATTATCTAAACTTATATCATGATCTAAATCAAATTTTCTTTTCCTTAAAATAGTTTCATGCGCTCTTCGACCAAAAAGTAAAACGAGATGGGCGTTGTCTAGGTTTTTATAGCGAATATTAAGGTTGGATAAAAAGGTTGATTGGAAATTTAAAAAGACATCTATGTACTCAGCAAAATTTATCTTAAAGTTTTCTTCAATAGTTTTTGGCTCAAAAGATGTATTATTCATCTTTTACCTTCCTTAAAGTTAAAGTGATTAATATGGGTTATTTAAACTGATAAAAAAACTTCAGTCAATTAATTATGAGTTTTAAAAACCTAGAAAAGACTGAGAAAAATTAAAAGAATTTTAAGTTAATTAGCCGTTGCTTACAAAAATAGCCAGCACAGCCACACCTAAAAACGAAAGGAACAAAGTTATAAGAGTATTTTTTCTCTCTTTTCTTCTCTCAACGACTATTCGTTTAATTAGATGATCTATATTTGGTCTAGGTGAGTAATTAGATGCCTGCTCAGCACCTTGGTTAGTTTCATTATTGAGGTTTGAATTTAAACTCATGTGAGTATAAAAACACGTGAATAGAAAAAAATACAGCTAACTAAAGATCAATTTGGGTTATCTCTTTTTTTTATTATATACGTTAACTTTTTAATCTGTTGAAAATGGGTTTAATGGCAAACTATAAAAACATAAAAATTGAAATTAATGGTCATGTAGGTTGTGTAACGCTTGATAGACAAAAAGATAATAACGCACTTAACATAGAAACCTCAAAAGAAATTTACGAAGGATTTAAAGAATTAGAGTCTAACTCATCTGTTAGAACAATTTTGATACAGGGTAATCAAAAACTTTTTTCTCCTGGTGCTGATATTAAAGAATTAAATAGTTTAAGTACTAACTCAGCAAAAGAAAAAGGATTGTTTAATTATTTTGATAAAATAAAAGAAATTAAAATTCCAATTGTAGCTTCTGTTGAGGGTTATGCTTTGGGAGGCGGAATGGAACTTGCTTTATTGTGCGACATCATCATAGCCTGCAAGGAAGCTAAATTTGGTCAACCTGAAATTAATTTAGGTTTAATTCCAGGCATAGGTGGCACACAACGATTAAAGTTTTTTGCTGGGAAGCATAATGCTAACTACTTGTGTATGTCGGGTGAAATAATCTCAGGTGCTAGGGCCTATGAGTTGGGACTAGTAAATATTCTTTTAGATAAAGAAAATTTTTCTGCAGAAGCTTTTAATATTGCAAAAAAAATATCAGAAAAACCAAAATCAAGTTTAATTGAAATTAAAAAACTTATTTCTAACAATCAATTATTAGATCAAGGATTAGAGGACGAACGACAATCTTTTTACAACTTGCTTGATCACGAAAATTCTAAAATAGGAATTAATGCTTTTTTAAATAAAGCAAAAGCCAATTGGAAAGATTAAGTAATTTTCTTACTTAATTCAAATTTAATAAATAAAACACCAAAAATGATGATGGCTGC
>JANTPX010153891.1:0-14862 GCA_024757885.1 Apantesis nais | reverse complement strand
TCAGTTCTTTTAATCCTGCTTTAATAGCATCGTCAATTGATTTTGCCTCAACTTCAACCCATTTATTATTAGGCATTATTTTCTCCTTCTTTTTTTGCGGTTTTTACGAGGATTTTCAGATATTGGACTATCTGCATCGGTTTCGTTTTTTTCTTCTTTTTTATTCGAGTTTTTATTCTCTATTTCTTTGTCATCAATTTTGACAATTAAAGCCTGCTGACCAATTCTAAATATGTTTCCTGTTAAAAAATAAAGAACAAGTCCTGTAGGCAAAGTCCATGAAATAAATCCAAAAAATAGCGGCATTACTTTCCCAATCATCTGCATCTGTTGGGCTTGTGGGTTATCTGGTTTACCTGATTTTTTTTGAATTTGATTTTGTTGATAAAGTGCTGTCAAAATAACTAATAAAATTAAAAGTAAGTAAGGTACTCTTTCACCCCAGCTTATGACTTCAGATGGTGGTATTTGTAGATCCATAGCAAAAAATGAAAGTCCTTCATGTATTTCTAAGTTTTGGAAAAGATTTGAACTTGATTGAATAAAAGCAAGTGGCTCTCGCAATACTCTAAACAAAGCAAACCAAATAGGCATTTGAATAATTAAAGGAAGTATGCAACCTAAAGGGTTAATTCCTTTTTCTTTGTACATATTAGCCATGGCTTTGTTTAGCTCTTCTTTGTTATCTTTATATTCTTTTTGAAGCTTCTTAATGTCAGATTGGGCGTCTTGCATTCTCTTTGTTGATCTAGTTTGTCGAAGTGTTAGTGGGAAAATTATGATGTTAATAATCACAGTTAAAATCACTATTGAAAAACCATAAGAATTTGTATAATCATATATAAATGAGAGTAAAAACCCTATAGCTAAAGCAAATGGTTCTAATATTGCCATTTTTTACCAAATTTCTTAAAAACCGTATTACATGTAAGGATTCTTCCAAAAATTAGTGGAATAGATCTAATAAAACCTTTGTTTTGCAAGCTATCTGAAATTACTTGGCTACAGGATGGATAATACAGGCAATTTCCTCCTCCAAGCCCTAAATAATTTAGAAAAAGCCTAAAAAACTGAAATACGTAACTTAATATTTTCATTCATTTCTTTAGCGTTGGGTGAGATAAAATTATTTCTTTAATTTCTAACGTTGATAATTTTGAAGATTCGGTATTTCCTAATACTAATATATCAACGGTTTGTTTTGTCTCAATTCCCCTAACTACTTCCTTAATCCTTCTTTTAAATCTATTTCTGATTACTGCATTAGCAAACTTACTAGAAATAGTTATACCTAGTCTTGAAAGCTCTTGGTTGTTTTCTTTTATAAAAACTTTCAAGCTTTTTGCAGTAAAACAAAATTTTTCTTCTCTTAGGTTTTCAAAATGAAACTTTTTATTTAAAGCAGTGAATTCCACTACTGAACCTATGCTGACAGAATTTTTCGACCTTTGTTTCTTCTTCTTTTAAGAATATCGCGACCTGCTCGTGTTCGCATTCTGGATCTAAAACCGTGTTTTCTACTTCTTTTTCTATTACTAGGTTGATAAGTTCTTTTCATTTTTTACCTGACTGTAAGAATATATCAAAAAAGTTTTTATTCAAACCTAAAATAATTTTAATTTTTGTAGTTCGCGAAAAACAAATTACGTTCGCGAAAAACAAATTAACTAACTTTTTAAAAGGCTACCAAAATATTTTTCTTGTTATGTTTGTAACTCAAAATAGGTTGTTTTTATTGGGTTTAAATGAAATATTTTATATTTGTGAATTCTTAGTTTGTTTTTCACACTCTATTAATTGAAATTGTTTTAATTTAAATTAATTAAATAATGGAAACGCAAAACATTAAATTTATAGATTTAGGAATTATTAGAGAAGATATACTTAATTCACTCCCAAACAAAACAGATAGATATTGGTTAGATCAGGTCGATTTTAAAGTGGGTGAAAACTACGAGCTTAATATTATTGTTGGATCTGAATTTGTAAAAAATTCAATAGAAAAAAAAGTTTATAACATAATAAAAGATGTTTTTCAAAAATATTCAGCTGGTGACTGTGTTTTTATATTAGATAAAAATTTTTCAGCTAAGTCATTTATGGTTGAGGAAATAAACGAAAGAAAATCAACTGAAAAAACTAAGATTGAGCAGATAGATCTATATGATTTATCTCCATTTGATGGACTTTATGTTGGAAGCTGTAACAACCTAGCTGTTACAGCAGCAAAAAATATTGTTATTGCTCCAGGTTCAAGGTTTAATCCTTTATTTGTTTATGGAAAACCCGGTGTTGGAAAAACTTATTTATTGAAAACGATTGAAAGGTCTTATAAGTCCTCTGTTTACATTGACTCTGAATCTTTCTTGGAGTCTTTTGTTTCTGGAATTAAAAATGGTGATATTGATAGCTTCAAAAATAAAATAAGGTCCGTTGATATACTTCTTATTGATGATATTCAGTTTTTTCTAGGTAAAAAAGGTGTCTCTGAAGAGCTTTTTCATACAATTAATTATTTTTTAAACAACTCAAAGTCAATAGTGTTAGCTTCAGATCAAAAACCCCAGGACTTAATTGGGTTTCCTGAAAGGTTGGTTTCAAGAATTTTAAACGGACTAGTAACCGACATAGAAAAACCTGATAAACACATTCTTTCTGAGGTATTAAAAAAGACCAATCTTGAACACGACTCTATGTTGTTAACAAAAAAAGAAACTAATATGCTTTTGTCCTTAGATTTTCAAAGTTTTAGAGAAGTTAATGGTGTTATTAACAACCTAATTATCAACAAACAAACTGGTGTTGGGAACTCTAAATATGTTGCCGAATTAGTTTCGTTGTATACAGAAAACAAAGTGTTGGAGTTAACGCCTGAATTTGTTTTGGGGTATGCCGCAGGCGTTTATCAGGTTGACGAAAAGCTTATACTCTCAAAAAACCGTAGTGAGCAAGTTAGTAACGCAAGACATTTGTTTATTTATTTAATGAGAAAACATACGGGTTACTCATTAAACCAAATTGGGTTGTTCGCTGGAAACAGATCCCATTCAACAGTGCTTTCTTCAATTAAAAAAGTTGAGGGGTCTCCAAGTTTGAAGAGAGAAATAAACATTTTCAACAATAAAATTCTTTATGTTAACTCTGCTCTTACGGGGGTTTAAAATGTTAACTGTTTTCAACATAAAAAAACCCAAAAACATTAGCTCTTTACGGCTTTACAACAAAACAAACAGTTTTATTATTGTTAAATATATAAAGGAATAAAAGATTGAAAATTAAAGCAGATGTAAGAGAACTCAAAAAAGTAATCATGGCTGTATCCAGGGCGGTAGATCAAAAGCCTTCAACACCTTCCTTACAGGGAATTTATATAAGGTGCTTGGACGGTGTTTGTGAGGTTATAGGGTCTGATTTGGACTTAATTATTAAAGCTAAAGCAAACGTTCATATAGAGGTAGAAGGAGAGTGCTTAGTTAATGCCAAAATATTAACAGAAGTTATGCGGAAACTACCTTCCGGAAAAGTAATAGTTTCTGATCTTGGAAGCGAAATTAAAATAGAAACAGAACGTTCCGAATATAACCTAAGAAAGCTTGACCACTTAACCTATCCATCGGTTTTATTAAATGTAAATTATAACGAAAGTAAAAGCCAAAAAATATTTGCAGACGAACTTTTTTCCTCTTTAAAAAAAGTTGGGGTTGCAGCATCCCCTGAAGGAGGAAAACCTATATTAACTGGAGTGTATTTTGATAACACAGAAAACAAGACAAACCTAGTTTCTACAGACAGCTATAGACTTGCTGTTAATACTGTTTTTGATCTACCAATAACTGATGCTGGAATAGTTTCATTCAGGTCTCTAAATGAGGTAATAAAATTATTTGAAGAAAGCGAGGAAGAGATTTTTATAAACTCATCAGAAAGAGAACTTCATTTTTACAATAATATATTTTATGCAGCTGTTAGAAAACTTGAAGGAAACTTTCCAGCGTACGAAAATCTTTTTCCAAAAGAAAACCTATTTTCTCTTGAAATACAAAAATCAAACATATTAGAAGCCTTAGATAGATCTACTGTTGTAGCAGAAGGTTTTATACCCGTTACGTTGAAGATTGTTGATGAAAACACTTTAAACATTTCAACCACCAATAAAGACATAGGTGGTGGAACAGAAGATGTTGATGTGAAAATTCTTGGATTAGAGGTTGGAGATTTAACAGGGTTCGAAATGTCGTTTAATCCAAATTTTTTAATACAAGGAATTGAAGTATTAGAAGGTTCAAACGCCTATCTAAGATTTTCTAGTAACGAAAAACCCATTGTCATCCAGGGTGAAGAAGAACATTTTCAATATTTATTGATGCCCGTTAGAACCAGTTGAGGCATGTTTTCTGATCCAGAAAAATTTAATCCTGAAAACAACCGTTTAGGAATTAACTTTAAAAACTCTGAAAAAGTAAAAAAATTTATTGAAAATTCAGAATTTGTTTGGAAAAACAATGTTATACCGGGACCTGTAACAAAAGATTCGGTTGTTTTATATGTTGATAACCAGAGGGTAAAAAAAATAGTTCAACTTCAAACAAACCAGTTTTTAATAGAACTTGAGAAAAAAACCAATTTAGTTTTGAAGTTTATTGATGTCCAAATTACTAATACTCAGCAATAATATATAAATCTAGTAAAATAAGAGTTCAGCAGGGGCTGTAACAACAAAATAGGAAACGTATCTTGGAGATATTTCGTGTCTAAAAAAGATTCAAATAACACTAATACTTATGATTCTAAAGATATAAAAATACTTGAGGGTCTTGAGGCTGTTAGAAAAAGACCGGCAATGTATATAGGATCAACAGGTCCGAACGGTCTACACCACCTAATTTGGGAGGTTTTAGATAACTCTGTAGACGAAGCAATGGCAGGGAGATGTTCAAAAATATCAGTTTCACTTGAAAAAGACGGTTCAGTAACCGTTGTTGATGACGGAAGTGGAATTCCGGTTAAACCGCACCCAAAAACTAAAATTTCAGCTTTAACAACGGTTTTAACAACACTCCATGCTGGAGGAAAATTTGAATCTGGAGCTTATACAGTAAGTGGTGGTTTGCATGGTGTTGGTATTTCGGTGGTGAATGCGCTTTCAACCAATGTAAAAGTAGAAGTACAAAGAGACGGACACTTTTGGAATCAAGAGTTCAAACTTGGAAAACCCACATCAAAAATTAAAAGAGGCAAGGTATCTAAAAAAACAGGAACAGCAGTTAATTTTACAGCAGACCCCGAGATTTTCAGCGAAACACAAACCTACGAATACAATATTGTTGCGGAAAGGTTACGACAAACAGCGTTTCTAAACAAAGGACTGAGTATTACCTTAATAGACAACAGGGTAAAACCGGCAACCGAAGAAACCTATTTATACAAAGGCGGTTTAATTGACTTCATTGGATATCTAAACGAGGGTTTTGAGCCTCTACACTCTAAAGTAATATCTTTTTCCGACGACTCAAAAGACTCCGAAATAGAAGTTGCTTTACAGTGGAAATCAGAAGATGATGTTACCGTAAAAAGCTTTGCCAACAACATCCACACACTTGAAGGTGGAACTCACGAAGAAGGGTTGAAAACAGCAATTACTAAAGCAATTAATGATTTTGCAAAAAAAAGAAACCTACACTCCGACATAGCACTTACTGGTGATGACATCAGAGAGGGTATGACGGGTGTGGTTTCAGTAAGAGTTAGAGAACCACAGTTTGAAGGTCAAACTAAAACAAAACTTGGTAACACTGAGATGAAATCCAAAGTTCAAGTTTTGATTAATGAAGAGTTCCCAAAATGGTTGGCAAAAAACACTGCTGATGGAAGAGCTATAGTTGAGCGATGTGCACTTGCTGCAAAAGCGAGAATGAACGCTAAGAAAGCAAGGGAATTAACCAAAAGAAAAAGTATTTTAGAAACCTCTGGACTTCCTGGAAAGTTAGCAGATTGCTCATCAACAGACCCGACTGAAAGTGAGCTATTTATTGTAGAAGGAGACTCAGCAGCTGGACCCGCAAAACAGGCTAGAGATTCAAGAGTTCAAGCGATATTACCTATTAGGGGAAAAATTATAAACGTACAAAAAGTTACTGAAAACCGAGCACTCCAGAATGAAGAAATCAGTGCACTGATAAAAGCTATTGGTACAGGAATAAGATCACAGTTTAATGCTGAGGAATCTCGCTATGACAAAATAGTATTTTTAACTGATGCCGACGTTGATGGTGCACACATTAGGACTTTATTATTAACATTTTTCTTTAAGTTTATGCCGGGACTAATTACCACTGGAAAAGTTTGGATTTCAGAGCCACCGCTTTATAGGTTGAAGTCTAGTTCTGGAATAGTTTACTTAAAAGACGATGAGGCATTAAATCTCTATAAAAAAGAAAATAAGAATAAAAAATTCGATATAAGCCGATTTAAGGGTTTGGGTGAAATGAACGCAAGTGAGTTGTGGGATACTGCTATGAACCCAGAAACAAGAACCTTAATAAAAGTTACACTTGCAGACGCTAAAGGTGCAATGGCTAAAGCTTCAGAAATGTTTGAAATCTTAATGGGTAACGATGTTTCTAAAAGAAAAGAATTTATCGAAAATAACGCTAAAGACGTAAGATTTTTGGATGTTTAATGGTAGCTAAAAAACCAACTAGTAAAAAAAACGTGCAGAAAAAAACTGCAGTAAAAAAACCTACCCAAAAAAAAGTGCCACCAAAACAAATAGTTGAACAAAGTGAGAATTTAATAGTTGATGAAAACCTTTCAACAATTAAAGTCGAAGACGAAATTTCCAAATCTTTTTTAGATTACGCAATGTCTGTAATTGTTGCCAGAGCGTTACCTGACGTTAAAGATGGATTAAAACCGGTTCAGAGAAGAATTCTTTACTCCATGTATGAAACCGGAATAAGACCAACCGGCCCTTTTAGAAAATGCTCCAAAGTTGTTGGTGATGTAATGGGTAATTATCACCCCCATGGAAACGATGCGATTTATGGAACACTAGTTCGTTTGGGACAGCACTTTAGTACAAGATACCCACTTATTGAACCACAAGGAAACTTTGGAACACCAGACGACCCTCCTGCAGCTATGAGGTATACAGAGTCAAGGATGTCTCTACTCGCTTCACAACTTTTAGACGGAATTGATGAAGAAACTGTTGATTTTGATTCAAACTATTCCGGTGAAACGTTCGAGCCCAAAGTACTACCTGCAAGATTTCCAAACCTACTAGTTAATGGTGCAGAGGGAATTGCTGTAGCAATGGCAACAAACATGCCACCATACAATCTTCGTGAAATAACTGAAGCAGTTAAGGAAACAATTAACAACAAAAACATGAAACCTAAAGACTATTTAAAAATTATTAAAGGCCCCGATTTTCCTACTGGCGGTCTAGTGGTAGACACACCAACAATAAAAGAAGCAATTTTAACCGGGAGAGGCTCAATAAAAATGAGAGCTGTAGCGGATGTCGAAGAGCTAGGTAAAGGTAGATCTGCAATTGTTGTTAAAGAACTCCCTTACCAAGCTTCAACAGACAGAATTATGGAGAAAATTGCGTCGCTCGTTCAAGATAAAAAATTATTAGGAGTTTCAGACCTACGAAATGAAAGTAGTGACAGAAACGGAACAAGGTTAGTTGTTGAACTAAAAAGGGATGCTGTTCCTCAAGTAGTACTAAATGAACTATTTAAACAAACACAATTACAGGATACTTTTTCTGTTAACTCAGTAGCTTTAGTTGATGGTGTTCCAAAGGTTTTGTCTGTACCAGAATTAGTTCAGTTTTATATAGACCATCAAATTGATGTAATTCAAAGAAGAACAAAGCATAGGCTAGAAAAAGCAGAGAACCGCCTTCACATTGTTGAAGGTTTACTCCTTGCGCTTAACAAAATAGATCAAATAATAAAAGTCATTAAAGCGTCTAAAGATGTGGAAACCGCTAGAAAGTCTTTAATGTCGAAATTTAAACTATCAGAAATACAAGCTTCACACATATTAGATATGCCCCTTAGAAGACTAACCGCATTAGAGATGGAAAAACTTGAAGAAGAAAAAAATGAACTTAAGGATACAATTAAAAACTTAAAAGAGATTTTAAAAAGTAGAGTCAAGCAAGATAATATTTTAATTGAAGAGCTTGAAGCAATAACTAAAAAATTCGGTGATGAGAGAAGGTCTAGAATAGTTCCAGACGTTGGAGAGGTTACTATAGAAGACTTAATTGAAGACGAAGAAATAATTGTTTCGGTTTCTGCAAACGGTTATGTAAAATCTGTGCCGTCGGCGTCTTATAAAAAACAAGGAAGAGGCGGAAAAGGTGTTAAGGCGGCTTCATCTGAAGAAGACATCATTGAACACCTCATAGCAACATCGGTGCACTCATACTTGTTGTTCTTTACAGACACTGGAAAAGTTTACAGAGCAAAAGCACATGAAATTCCAAAAACAAACAGAACAGCAAGGGGCTCACTAATACAAAATGTATTAACCATGAGTCAAGAAGAAAAAGTTCAAGCAATTATTGATACAAGAGATTATGAAACGGAAAAATTTCTATTAATTATGACTGAAAAGGGGGTTGTTAAGAAGTCCAAATTTAAAGACTTTGATTCAAATTATAAATCTCTTCAAGCAATCACTCTGAAAGAAGATGACAAAGTTGTTTCTGTAAAAACTACATCTGGAAATGAAGATGTAATTTTGGTATCTCAAAATGGCCAGGCAATTAGATTTGAGGAAAAAAACCTTAAACCACAAGGAAGAACCGCGCAAGGTGTTAGAGGAATAAAACTTAGAGAAGGCGATAAAGTAGTTGGTGCTTCAACCTCTAGAGACGAAACTCTTTTATTTGTAACCGCAAAGGGGTATGGAAAAAGGACAAAGTTAGATGAGTTTAGAAAAGCTGGTAGAGGAGGAATGGGAGTCAAGGCACTAAAAGTTACCGAGTCAAAAGGTAACTTGGTGGGAGCAAGGTCGGTTGATGAAGATACTGAGGTTATGCTTATGAGTACAGGAGGAACCGCAATAAGATGTGCTGTAAAGCAAATAAAACTAATGAGTAGATCTGCACAAGGTGTTAGAATTATGAAGCTTTCATCAGAAGAAGAGGTGTCGGCGTTTATTCCAATAAAGAGTGAATAATGGTAAGAGTTAATAGAGTTAGAAGAATTATTAGAAAAATAGACCCATGGACGGTCTTAAAAGTAACATTAGTTTTAAACTTTGTAGTTGCGTTAACGGTTGTTTTAGGTATTTCAATACTTTGGGTGCTATTAGTAAACGCTGGCGTTCCTCAAGGTCTAGAAGATATTGCTAGAAGACTTGCTTTACTTGATGCGGATGCTTCTTTGGTTGGGAACATTGAACCACTATTTTCTGCAATTGTCTCTCTTGCAGCAGTGTATATGTTAACTCAAACAGCTTTAGCAACAATTGCAGCATTTTTCTATAATTTAGTTTCAGATTTAGTGGGGGGAATTGAGGTAATTGTACTTGAGGAAACCTATAACGATGGAGTTGAACAGAAAAACCCAACTAAACCTAAAGAGAAAGACACTCAAAAAGAAACAGTTTTAATGTCTCTCGTAAAGACAGTTAAAAACTTAAAACCAGAAAAAAAAGAGGAGCCCGAAGTTAGAATTGAATATCCAAGTTCAGACCTTCCTCGACCAGATGTACCAAGAAATATTGAAGAACCAACTTTGATGGATACATTAAAAAATACTGATAACCAAGAAGAAGATTTCTAACTTCCTGCTAGTATTTTTTAACGAAACATTAAAGCGAAACTAGTGAAAACCTAGTACTGTCCCGCAACTGTGATTCGAAAGATAAGTCAGGTCGACTTTAGTGTTTTTATAACAACCTCGAGAGAAGGAAATAATGAAGCTTAAAATATTTATACTTGCAGCAATTTTTTCTATGTGCACAAA
Organism: Apantesis nais; assembly: GCA_024757885.1. Taxonomy (NCBI): domain Eukaryota; kingdom Metazoa; phylum Arthropoda; class Insecta; order Lepidoptera; family Erebidae; genus Apantesis; species Apantesis nais. Next base: position 4,870 of record JANTPX010153891.1, on the reverse strand, counting down.
TACAAGTGACAATGCTTCTGATATAAAAATTGTTTCATTATCTACTACTCATACAGAAATTATTGATTCGCTTGGTGCAGCAGAAAACCTTGTTGGAATTGACTCTTTTTATCAAACAGATTTACCAATTAAGAGAATAGATGCTTACACAGTATCAGCAGAAGATTTAAAACCATTAGATCCTGACTTAGTAGTCATAGCGTTTGATTTCAATAACATTATTGAAGGACTAGAAAAAAACAACATTAATTATATAGTTTTACCACCAGCTAAAAACTTAGAAGAAGTTTATTTTCAAATTCAAAAAGTTGGAGAACTAGTACAGAAAGAGCAAACAGCCTCGTTTATTGTCGACGAAATGAAGACAAAAATAAATTCTCTAATTAAAAATAATAATTTCGGTAAAGTTTCAGTTTTTCATGAGATTGGATATTCCTACGGTCTTTACACTGTTAATCAAAATGCTTTAATTGGTGATATTTATAACACCTTAGGGGTAACCAATATCGCAAACCTAGAGGTAGATATCTATGGTTCTGGATATCCACAATATACTGATAAAAAAGTTATTGAAGCAAACCCTGATTTTATCATTGTTGGGCACTCAGATTATCTCAACAAAGATCTATCTACTAGACCTGGATGGAATGACTTAAAAGCTGTTTCGGCTGGAAACGTATATTTTTTAGATGAAAACCTAGCAAACAATTGGGGGACAACAACACTCCAACTTGTAGAAAATCTAGTATTAACTCTAGGAGAATCTAATAAAAAAACAGAAATGCAGACCGTGTATTTGTTAATATCAATATTGGTTTTTATATTTATATTTAATTTTGGTTTAAAAAGAGTCAATAGAAAAACTAAGGAGAAAATATGAAAGGCTATAACAACGATCTATATATTCTTGCGTTTGACCACCGAGGAACGTTGACTAAAGGTTTGCTTGGGGTAGAAGGTAGAGAACCCTCCCAAGAAGAAATAAATAGAGTTTCCGAGATGAAAAATATAATTTTCGATGGTTTTTTAAATGCAAAAAACGCTGGAATATCAGGTGGAGATCCAGCAATTCTAGTTGATGAAGCATTTGGTTTACAGGTACAACAAAAAGCTAAAGAACTTGGAATAAAGTTTGCAGCTCCGGTAGAAAAATCCGGTCAAAAAATATTTGATTTTGAATACGGTGATGATTTTGGAAACAAAATTGAAGAAGTCGGTGCTGATTTTGTAAAAATACTGGTTAGGTGGAATCCAGACGACCCAGCCGAAACAAGAGAAATTCAAGGCTCTAGAATTAAAACACTCTCAGATTGGTTAGATGACAACGGTAGAAAATTTTTACTAGAATTTTTAGTCCCAGCTTCAGATGCTCAACTTGCTAGCGTTGATGGAGATCAAGCTAGATATGATTCTGAAATTAGACCCAAGCTTGCTGTGCAGGTTGTTGAGGAAATGAGAGAAAAAGGAGCAGATCCAGATATTTGGAAGATCGAAGGTTTAGACACTAAAGAAGCATGTGAAAAAGTTGCATCTGTTATAAAAAGTGGCGGCAGAGAAGACGTTATTGCTGTCGTTCTTGGTAGAGGTGCAAACGACGAGAAAGTTAACGAATGGCTTAGAGCAGGAGCTTCAGTTGATGGATATAAAGGATTTGCAATTGGAAGATCTATTTTTTGGGATTCATTAAAGGGTTGGCATGCTGGAGAAAAATCAAGAGAACAAGCTGTTTCCGAAATTGCAAACTCTTACTTAAGTTTTATCTCTGTTTATCAAAACGGTAACTAATAAATGCCAAAAGGTAAGGCAATAATTGGACAGTCAGGTGGTCCAACTGCTGTAATAAATAAATCTCTTGTTGGTTTCATAAAAGAAGCTGTTCAAGCAGACTTTGATCAAGTTATTGGGGCAAGGCATGGGTTGCAAGGCATGTTGAAAAAAGATTTTGTTGACCTCTCTAGTCTTAACGAAAGTCAGTTATATGGAATTAGTAAAACTCCAGCTGCTGCTTTAGGTTCAGTTAGAAAAAAACCTACAGATAATGATATAGAGCAACTGGTAGAAATATTTGAACAAGAAGGAATTCGAAACTTTTTCTACATTGGAGGAAACGACTCAGCTGAAACAGCGAACCTGGTCTCAGAAGGAGCAAAAAAAATAGGTTATGAGATGAAAGCATTTCATATTCCAAAAACTATTGATAATGACTTACTAGAAACCGACCACTGTCCAGGATACGGATCAGCTGCAAGATTTGTTGCACATGCGTTTCAAGGCGATGATGCAGATAACAGAAGTTTGAAAGGTATAAAAATTAATGTTCTTATGGGTAGACATGCTGGATGGTTAACAGCTGCTAGCACACTTGGGAAATCAAATGAAAACGATGGACCTCACTTGGTTTATGTTCCAGAAAAAGTTTTTAAAATTGAAAATTTTCTTAAAGAAGTTAAAGAGGTATATGATTCTCTAGGTCGCTGTGTCGTTGCTGTTTCTGAAGGAATTCACAATGAAAATGGAGAGTATTTTTTACAAACCTATGCAAAAGAATCAGGATCAGGTCTTGCTGGAAAAAAAGATAGTCATGGAAACGTTCAGCTTTCAGGTTCGGGTGCACTTGGAGATACATTAACCAATTTAGTTTCAGAGCACATAGACGGAGCAAGAGTTAGAGCAGACACTTTTGGTTATTTACAACGTTCTTTTTTAGCAGACGTATCCGAAGTGGATGCAGAAGAAGCTGAAAGAGTTGGTCAATATGCTGTTGTTGCGTCACAAGAAAGAGACAGTGGTTCAGTTGTTTTGAAACGACAGTTCTCTGAAAAATATTTTTGTGATGTTGATGTGGTTGACTTACATAAAGTTGCAAAACATACAAAAGATATGCCCCCAGAGTTTCTTGATGAAACTAAACCTTATGTTACTAATGACTTTTTTGAATATGCAATGCCGTTAACAGGTGGAATAGAACCAAAAACTCAATTATTTGTCTAGATGTCAAAAATAGAACTTTCCAGAAACGATTTTGAGGCATTCTGGGAAGCAACTGTAAGATATTACGAACTCGATCCACAAGGTGTAATGCATAACGCAAACCATGTTGCATTTTTTGACCAAGCAATTACAGCATACTTTAAGTTTATTAATTACGACTACTTAAAAGACATTGAAGAAACAAACAAAGATTTCCACACAGTTCAACTATTGGTTCAATATAACAAACCATTATATTTTGATAACCAAGTTGAAATCGGAGTAAAGGTGAAAAGCATTGGCAATACAAGTATGACATGGGTTATGGGTATGTTTTTAAAAGACACTAGTGAATTAGTTAGCAGTTGTGAAGCGGTGCATGTATACACCGATCAGTTAACCATGAAGCCAACTCCTATAACTGAAGAATTAAAATCTCAACTACAGAATAAATAACAAATAAAATTTTATAATTAGACAAATGAACAAGAGAAGATATGATATTGACGCATTAAGGTCAATAGCACTATTTTTGTTAATTTTTTATCATCTTGGCCAATCATTTACATACAATGCAAGAAATATTTTATTTGTTCAAAACATAAGAGTTGTAGAAGAAATTTGGATAATTTTAAATCTTCTAAATTCTTGGAGAATACCTCTTGTATTTTTAATTGCCGGAATAGCGTTAAGACTTTCTTTTTCTAAAAGATCACAAACCAAAATATTAAAAGAGAGATTAAAAGTATTGGGCATACCGTGGGTTTTTGGATCCCTAGTGTTTGCCAGCTTATCAGCTTACATAACTGCAAAATTCTATGGTTTTTCGTTTTTTTACAAAGTAAGCAACTTAGTTGCTATTGTATTTGAGTACAACGGCCTACACATGTGGTTTGTATTGTATATCCTAACTTTTTGTCTTATCACAATTCCCTTTTTAAAAATCATTTCAAATACCAAGGAAAAAGATACAATTTTTTCGAAAATTTTAAATACACAAGGTGGAATTTTCTTATTTTCTATACCTGTAATTTTGGAAGGCCATCTCTTAAATGAATTAAGGTTTGACTTTAGCGTTGATTATGGAAAGTATTACCAAGAGTATGCAAATACAAGTCATGGATTTGTTCTTGGTTTTATATGGTTTTTGATAGGAATTATTTTAACTTCACAGGGGGATGCTTTTTGGGAATCAAACAAAAGAAATTGGAAAATACACCTAGTACTTGGATCATTGTCTTACATATATAGATTATTTAATGGATTTGAAAGTGGTTTTGCTTTAGACAACAGACTAATTGCGTTTGAGTCATTTAATTTTATTTTCTTAATGTTAGGTTTAGGTGCTGTGTATTTAAATAAAGATTCTCCACAGTTAACTTATTACAAAACTGCTGTTTACCCAGTTTATATTGTTCATCTTCCTGTACAAATGTTTGTAATGTTTTACTTTTCAAAAATTGATTTACACCCAGTTATTAAATTTCCTTTAGCTTTATTTCTCATTTGTTTTCTGAGTCTTACCATTTATCATTCGGTTAAGAACGTTAAATACTTACGACCACTCTTTGGATTAAGGAAAAATTAGATAATTAAACAAAAATTGTATATTTAGCTCCACCAAAACTAAATTCACTTACCTCTATGATGAAGGCTCTTGTATCATCATACTTAAAGAAAGTTGATGTGAAATTCAATAACTATATAAAAGTATTTTTTATTTTCATAGATTTATTTTTATAAATACTTCTGATATTTTGAAAAAAAAAAATATCTATCTGATTTTTTAAAGAAAATAATAGTTTAGAAATAATTTTTTTTTTTGCCTCAGGGGCCCATGACACCATTGAGCTCGCCCTGAATCGAACTGTTCCTTTAAGTCTTTGCATCATTGGGGCTG
>JANTPX010151680.1:0-10508 GCA_024757885.1 Apantesis nais | reverse complement strand
GTTAAAAAGAAATATTTAATGAAAAATATATTTTTCATGCGTAACATCCTTCCTCGCACTTTTCTTCATGTAATCTTTAGAAAAGGGACGGAAATCTGTAACAGAAACGGGGAAGTACACGCTTGATTTGATTTGATCAATGAGCACGCGCGTCACTAGTGCTGTCTGTCAATTGATAGATGAGATTTTAGTTGTTACACATCATATGCGACGATATTTCTAACAATAATATGGAGGGGGTAATTAATTCGATTTTTTAAAATATAGTTTTAAAAGTATTTTCGGGCATAACTCTGTCATTACTGGACAATTCTCCAGGTTTTTAAAGTACCTTTATAAATTTTGGTTTGCTCTTTGCAAATTTCAACTTTTTTACTTATCTTTGCCGCATGCACCGCCACGTTGGAAATATAGAACTTAATAACAGGGTTGCGCCGTTATCTCTTTCCTGACTCATCTATACTAATATATAAAGAGACAAAGTATGTGAGTTTGTATTTTTGGGGTAACCTACGCAACTACTGATCCGATTTTGAAAGTTCTTTCACTTTTAAAAAAGTATATCATCCCTGAGTGCCATAGACTAAGTACTATGTACCACGATAACCAACGCACACGCAGACGAAATGTGGACAAAACCTAGTTTTATAATCAAGCATCAAATTTTTTTTCGTAAAATCAATGAGTATTTAAAATACATATAACTGTATATTTGCGGCAATAGTTAACCATTATTATGAGTCATCGTTCAAATGCCTAACTCTTATCGGGGAATTCGTTTGACGTATTTAGGTAGTGATATTACGAGACTAGATTTCCGCATAAAACACGGGGCCTTATATGGACCGGCTAAATTGTACTCATACCTCGGCCTTCTAGAACACCCCTTTTTAACAATCATTTCGTTGCTATTAAATGAGTGAGTGAGTTTACTGAACGATCTACTATAGGGATAATACAGATAGTAAAAAGAAGGTATTAGATTGCTTGTAAGTGGAATAGTGACGTCGGTAGTAAGAGAAAATATAATTTATTTTGCAAAATAAAATAATAATAATAACATAACAAGATTCCAAACTTGGCAGAGCCTGTACTATAGTAACCAGACTGCTGATAAACATACTTATATATTTCTAAATACATACATATTATAGAAAAATGACACCCAGACACAGAACAAATCATCGTGCTCATCACACAATTATTTGTCCTGGGTGGGAATCGAATCTACGACCTCTGATTTAACAGTCAGGGTCACTAACTACTAGACCAACAGGCCAGTCCAGGTTATTTGCACGATAATTATGCCTAAAAACTGTTTGTTTGTTCCTTCTAATCTTTTAAACGGTTATATTTTCCTCACGGTTCGGTCCAAGAATCGGACCCGATACCTTATGGACTGTAGTCGTAGTATATTTTAAATCTCGTTATAGACTCCATTTTATTACTGAAAACATGCTATGAGAAACACCCGCACAGTTTCCATAATTTCAGCAAATCATACATTCACAGTAACTTCGGGTACCGTACATTCGACACTTTCGTAGTTGTGGTTCTTAAAATTAATATTGTTTGAAGTGGAAATAAGTCGTCTTAATAGTCGTATACAGTCATATTGTATAGGATAGATCTTGTTACTATTGAACCATGCAGTGAATAAACATTTAACAGTGACTATTTGCAGTAATTCAACCAAAACAGTTAAAAGTGATTATAAAACCACTAACATTTTAAGTGATAGCCGAGCGTTTCACTGAAACGCGTAAGTGACGGCAAATACACGGCGCTTACGTCGTTCTTCCCGCGACTTCGCACCGATAGCCCGGACCTTACTTGAAGATTGACGGTGTGTATTGCAGGGTTGCAAAATATTCAAACTACAATTTCATATAAATCTGCAGGTAGATTTGCTGTTGTATTGAAGGGTTTTCGTAGCTTAAATTTGTTGAGTAACGAGTTACATTGGTACTGTAAAGGCTGAACATTACTGATCTTATCTGAGAAAACTTTTTTGAAGATAACCATTAACTAAAATTTATAATATTTTGAATATTCAACAAATCTTTAAATAATGCCGAGGGTCGAACGCTCGCCGCCTGCTACTACTACGAAAGGTAAACAGCTGGCCCTGTCTACCCCTGATATATCGGATCACGCCGGTGTGGCAACGAGAAGTAAGCGTCAGCGCCCAAACTTCTCACCCGACACTGACTGGACCGTAAACTTTGAAAATCGTATAATGAATCTACTCAGCTCGTGGAAGACGGAACAGGATATTGTATTGCAAAAATTAGCATCAGATATCGCTGAGGTAAAACAGCAAAACATCGAAATACAGAATACAAATATTGAAATAGAAAAATCGATTGAGTTTATAAACAATGGTTACGAAAGTATGAGGCAGTTAATAGAAAAGTTAGAGAGAGAGCGAATGGAGCAACGTGATTATATTATAACACTAGAGAAGAAGATTGAAGATCTACAACAAAGTTCACGCTCCTCAACTATAGAGATCCGAAACGTTCCACAGCGTGAAAAAGAGTCGATCAGTGATATGACATCTATAGTACTACAAACTTGTAAAGCTATTCAAGCAACTGTAGCTTCCTCCGAACTGCGTGATGTCTATCGAGCGCCCGGGAAAAAAGGCTCAACTAGGCCCATTATCTGCGAATTTTCATCCGTGAATCTAAAGCACCAGGTCCTAGATGCTGTACGCACATTTAATAAAGATCGTCCCCTTAATGAAAAACTAAGCACCGAATGTGTCGGAATAGGTGGCCCCCGCAATCCAATTTTTATCGCTGAGCACCTTCCTGGAACACAAAGACAGCTATTCTACGAAGCACGTAACTTCGCCAGAAATAATAATTACAAGTTCTGCTGGACACGGAACGGTCGGTTATTTCTGCGGGAGAAGGAGGGAGCTGAAGCTATACCAATTAAGACATCGTTATGTCTTAAGAAACTACTCAAACCACAACGTGACTAAAGCCCTTCATTCTATTTGGATTATTTTCACTGTTAGCCTTTTAATACCAATTAATACACTACATAATTTACTTCTTACCCACAGACCTGTTTTTAGCATTACACGACTATACCATCACTACTGTCATCTCCTCAAACCATACTACACATATAAACAAACAGATTTAAAACAAACTCACATATTGCACCTTACACAAATTTTATTAAATATTTTTCAACACAAACTATACAAACAATTTACAAGAATGGAATTTCAAAACATGTACTTGATATATACAGTCCGTTATTCGCTGATTTTAGAAGTACTAAGACTACTTAGGTCAGGCGCTTGGTGCATTCTCCATGTGTTTTTAAATCCTTATAATGCTTGATTTAAGTTCTTTATCTGAGGAGATAGATGTTTTTGGGACCTTTGAGTCTCATATGTGTAAACCTGAACAATGCGCAGATGTACTAGGCAACATCCGCAATTCAATAAAAATATTACACATCAATATACGCAGCGTGAACCAAAACTTTGATGAGCTTATAGTTTTTCTTCATACGATTGAAACACGCCCGGATATAATAGTCTTATCTGAGTGTTGGCTTAGTAAAGTTTCAAATATCCCAAAAATTGATGGTTACGTATCATATAACACAAATAATAACCAGAATCAAAATGCCGACCTTATCCTTTTTGTTACTTCAACTATTTTACACACCATTACTGAACCACCTATAGATGGTTCAAATTGCTTAATTTGTAAAATAGAACCAGCGAAATTGGTCATAGTTGCTTTGTATCGTTCTCCTTGTTCTCGTAATGTTGATGTTTTTCTTAACTCCCTTAACAGTACCCTTACATCCGTGTCTGACTATGAAAATATTGTGCACAATATAGTTGTGCACCTACCTTACAAGCTGTCTATGCCACCCTAAGGTTGACTGGTAGAGAATGCCCATGGCATTAAGTCCGCCGATGTACACAAGTGCGTAAAGTGTAAATAGATAAAATATTCTCCTTATAGGAGATATTAACATAAATATCATTCTCACAAATGTGAATCAACAAGCTAGTGCATACCTTAATCTAACAGTCTCACATGGTCTATTGCCGACTCATAATAACCCTACGCGAGAGAAAACCTGTCTTGATCACACCCTATTAAAATCGAATTTAAAATCAGTAATACTAATTTTTGATACCTGTATAGCTGATCACTGCCCTATCCTTATACAACTTGAGCCTGAAATAAATGAATTTAAAAGCCGTAGCTTATACAAAGAGGTAGACTTTACAACGGTTTATGAGGTTATCTCTAATACTGACTTCGGATCAGTCATGGTCACATTCGACCCTAACTTAGCTGCAGATAATTTTGTGACGATTATTAGATCAGTGATAAATACACACACAGTATCAAAGCATGCCCCTTTCGAAGATAGAACATTCAAATCGTGGATAACTAAGGGATTATTACGCTGCATCAGAAATCGGGATTTTATGTGTCGAAAGGTAAAAAATGACCCCGAAAATCTACTCTACAAGCTGACTTACCTACGATATCGTAATTTCTGCAATAAACTACTTAAACGATCAAACATACCCATGAGAAATTCGAGTTTTTTAAAGCACGTAATAACCCAAAATCTACTTGGAGAGTCATAAAAAATATTACATACACAAATCATTCAAACAGATCCCCAAGAGAACTACTTAGTCTAGATACTAGTGCATTGGCATCTGTGAACACAGTTAATAAATATTTCTCAAGTATTGGTAGAAACTTAGCACTGAAATACAACGCCAAACCATCTAAAGATGATGTTACGCCAAATGATGGTACTTCACGCGATTCCCTCGTTTTGCTGCCTACAGATGAGGTAGAAATTGATAAAATTATCCGAAGTTTACGATCAAATAGCGCTGTTGGATGGGATGAAATTCCAACCAAATTACTGCAACAGTGCGCGCCCACACTGGTTCCCGTCATCACGCATATATGTAATATATCCATGTATAGCGGTATATTCCCGAGAACGTTGAAAAGGGCACTAGTTCATCCGATTCATAAGAGCGGCGGTAGAGAGAGTGTCAATAACTATAGACCAATATCTATATTACCCGCACTGTCGAAAATCCTGGAGAAACTACTTAACACTCGTCTTATTAACTTCCTAAATAAAAACGATGTTTTTGCCTCGAATCAGTTCGGTTTCAGAAATGGAAGATCAACACAGGATGCAGTGGCATCTCTTGTTGACCAAATAATCGACAGTCTTGATTGTGGACAAAAATGTCTAGGTATTTTCTTAGACATAAAAAAAGCTTTTGACACTGTCTCTACTTCACACCTTTTGTCGAAGATGGAGAGCTACGGAATACGCGGATATGCCTTACGCATTTTTTCAAACTATTTATCTGAACGAACTCAATGTGTTAAGATTGATTCCTATATTAGTGATGAAGCGCCTCTTGATTTCGGTGTGCCGCAAGGGTCAGTTCTCGGCCCAACGCTCTTTCTATTGTACATTAACTCGTTGTGTAAGCTTTCCATCCCTAACTGCAGTATTGTGACTTACGCGGATGACACTGCTTTGCTCATCCGCGGAAGAAACTGGCGAGAAGCGTTTAACTCTGCTGAGCTTTCTCTTGGTCAGGTAATGAACTGGCTTAATAAAAACTGTTTGACACTTAATCTTGATAAAACCACCTACTTAACGTTCTCTACTTCAAGTAAAACTCAACCCTCTCTAGACGACTTCTATCTTAAAGCACATATTTGCGGCTCTAAAAGCAATAACACTTCTTGTGACTGTATGATTCTAAGCAGAAACAACCAAGTGAAATATTTGGGTGTTATTATTGACAATTTACTCAACTGGAAATACCATTTAACTAACTTAACAGCACGAGTACGCAAAATCATTTATATTTTTAAAAAACTTCGTCACTCTGCGGACATGGATACTCTAAGAACAGTCTACTTCTCTTTAGGCCAATCAATAATAACTTACTGCATCGGTGTGTGGGGTGGAGCGGCTAAGACGCACATCTTGTCGTTGGAGCGTGCTCAACGGGCTGTTCTAAAAGTAATGGCCTTTAGGCCGTTTAGGTACTCTACCTCACAACTATACAGGGACTGTAAGGTACTTTCTGTTCGACAGCTATTCGTTCTAGAAACAGTCACTAGAAAACATGCTACACTAGTATATGACCCAAACTTCACCAACAAACGTCGCTCGTATAAAGTTTGCCAAAATAAAAAATATAATACTTCAATAGCCGCAAGGCATTATGGTGTGCTTGGCAGTCATTTATATAATACAGTGAATAGATACTGCCAGATATATACACTGCTCAAATCTGAATGTAGGGTGAAGATAACCAATTGGCTCTTGTTTAAAACGTATGAGGAAACTGAGGGTCTCCTTAAAGCATCCATTCTGTAACATACAACAACAACGCACACACACACACACACATGTATACATATTTAAAATGTTATACTAACTACTAACTTACGAATTTATAACTGTACGACCAACAGTAGTAAAATGTATGTTTCCTTGCTGTGACCTGATACCCATAACACAAGTTAGATCTTACCATGGGTATCAGTGCTCCAAACCATTGTTTGTTCTAAGTTTTTGTATAATTACCTTCATTGATGTGTTTGTTGTAACCTTAGAAAATAAATATTATTATTATATGTTATATTATATTATATATTACCTATAAGTAATAACATTTAATTTATAGGCCGCCTTCCCTGCGTGTTTGTTAGCGCCTGAATTAAATAACATATGGTCGAAGATGCGTGTAACTCAAGAGTTTACTGTTGAGAAAGCTTTTGTTTAGATAAATAACATTTACTAGGATAACCTCACTTTGTGCACTAAATGATGTGGTAGAAGCTCTCAAGTATTACGGTCAGTCATTGTTATTTTATGCCCTTCACGCAAGTTAGTTTAGACCCCCTTAATCTTAGAGTTGTTAACATCCCAAGTAGCTAGCGTGTGAGTGCACCCGTACAGCATTGTTAGACTTAGCAATCTCAAGTTAATCCTGACTTCCACGGTAAAACGACTTTCTATTTCTGTTCCACAAAAGGCATAAAAATCTGAACGGTGGTATTCTTTGTTGTTTCATCTTTATATATTAATAAATGCAGCCAGTGGCAGGTATCGGGTACATATTGGCTCACATAAAAATGTTGTTCCTATTTTTGTTATAATAGAAATTTTTGTTTATAATAATAGATACATATTTTTTCTGCGTTCGTTAAATTCTTCGCCGATAGTCAAAGGATCTCTGATTGGCTTGATCCCTTAGCGTAGAGATATAGCTTCGCTTTGCATTCTCCATCGGACTAATACTGGCCACAACTTGCCGACATCGTTCTACACGGCAAAATCCTAATTCCCACCAGCTGGAAATTTGGCGCTCCACCACTATGCGCTTTTCAAGACACTTTTTGCCTCGAACAACCAACATGTGGAACAAGTTGCCGTTTACGGTGTTTCCGGACCGATACGACCTTCATACGCTTGTGACTCCTGAGTTGCAGGCGTTTATGATCGACGATAGTCATTTTCCATCGGGTGACACGTCTGCTCGTTTACCCCTTACCATAAAAAAAAAATATCTTGTTACCTGCAACTGGCATAGCGGACGAATTATAACACAAAATAATACTTCCGGAGAAAACAATTTGTTTGGCGTTGCTTGGGGGAAATTGAACCAGATGTGTGGTGGAAAGGTATAAGTAGCTCTCCAAAATTAAGTTAAGTGGTATATCAAGTACTCTAATGCCACCATGTTCACCAACAGCCACGGCATACACATTTAGCCCTCAAGCTCACATATATAATGTAAAACATCGATCAAATCGTCTTACTGCAGTAAGACTCGTTTACATATTTTTATTTTCATTTTCTACATTAAAATAATTTGCATGCACTTGTTTTTAATCAAATTAAACCCATTTTCGGAACAGGTGACTTTTGATAAAAATATGAATAACAGAGATTATATATATTTTTTTTCAAAAAAACCATTCGGTTCGGTAAAGAAATAAGCATCAGAAAAGCATTCTTCAAAAGATTCTTCTCGTTTCTTAAATTGGATTAAAAAGTAAGCTGCAATGGCTATGGAAGCGTCTAATCATCGTTAGATTATGAAACAGAAAATTTCGAGACAGATGCAAAATTGAAATACTGCATGATCTATTCGCCACGCAATAAATAATTGTCACATTGTACCAAAATAGGTTACTAGTAGTTTTTAAAGTGACTGTAGTTAAAAAATCACCTTTTGGATTTTTATTTGGGTTTCCAGGTTGGCTTAATACCGCTTAAATATCGAACAGCTATTCATTTCATATCTCATGTGCATGGCTTTTTTCAGGATTTATGTAATTATATTATTTAGAGCAATAATTGACATTGTCACGTAGCACCGTAATTTTTTGTAACAAAACTAAGTTTAAGTTTCCGTTATTTTACAGAATTGCTATCTTTAATCGGAAAAAAACGAAGCTTGAATTGCTTTTACAATTGACGTGCAAGCAAGAAATTCTCATCTCGAGTCCTAAATTTATTCTTAACGGAGTGATAAGTTTTGAATTCAAAGTGGAAAGAAGTGAATTCGAGTTTTTCTTTTATGTACGTTTTAGTAAGACGAGAGTAAATGACAATTTAGACTACCGTATAACATACACACATTGGACATATGAAGAGATGCACTTTGACGTTCTAGATAAATGGCACTTTGTATGTCCTGACGACTGTTACCCTGTCACGGGGGCTGTTGCAGTAGAAGTAAACTTAAAAACTTTGTCAAACCCCTATACATCTCTTTACAAAAATACCAAATCGACCGATTTTAAGTTTATCGGGGACGGCGGCTATGTACTGCTGCACAAGGCCATCGCGGCAACCTACAGTCCCTTCTTCAAAAAAATGTTTTCGGGACAATGGAAGGAAGCAACCGAAGGAGCCAGTGAGGTCCCGGGAATTTCAAAAGAAACATTAGAGCACTTCAAAGAGTATATGTACTTGGGCACCTTACCCGATAGCGGTGTAACACCGTTATTACCATTATTACTATTGTCAAAGTGTTATAAGATGGTAGATTTAGAAAGTCGATGTTTATTTAAACTACGGTCCGAATTGACGAATCAAAATGCCTCCGATATGTTAGATTTTGCTATAAAAAACAAACACACGCTGCTCCTCTACGACCTTATAGAAGTCGCGGACGAAGGTTATATTAAAAAGTTTAAAGTGGAAAACATACAGAAATACCCGAAATACCTGAAATACCTGAAATGATGTTATTATATATAACTTGTCAGGTCTGCATGATGCACACACTTTCTATTGTGATATTTTGATTTGCCATTGGATGTTACAGAAAGTTATGGACCATCTTTTGGAACTCGAACGTGAACATTAAGAAATTATTGTAAAAAAACTAAACTTTCTATCGAAATCCCCTCTGTTGCAGATCCATCGCTGCACAGTCATAGGATTACTGTACGAATTTTTATAGAATATGTAATTTGAGAAAAATATGTTCCATATTTAAACTACAATCAATTAATTTATTTAAAAAAATGACAATCATTTATGATATTGTAAATAAACAGAATAACCTAAAAAATTCTTGATCTCTATCATCAAGTATTATGTCTTACTACACTAAGGCCCATATTACAGAACGACACTCGAGTCGACATCTCTTCTCAAGTACAGTTAAAAAGGGATGCAAATACATTCAACAGATATGTACATCCCGTTCTAACTATGCTTGGGCAGAGATCTTCGTTTGAGTATCGTTCTATAATATGGGCCTAATAATTTGTAAGTTATGTCAAATATTGTGATATGTTATTCGTTTTTACATCTGACAACAATGATCAAGATGTTAAAATATTGTTTTGTTATGTTTCCTTATTGATTTTGTAACTATCTAATATTTAAGTATAATAATAATAATAATAATAAAAATATTTACATAAAGAGTGTTACATTGATTTAAAAATTCTCTACCTCCTGCGTTAGTAGATACTGTGTTGCAGGAGCCAGTGTCCCCCTTCTTTTTAAATGAAGTCATTACTCGATACTTTTACATAATAAATAAAAAATAAATTAAATAAAAAACGAATACTAATTCAAATCGTGCAGTGTGTGTGTGTGCGTGCCTGCATGCATGCGTGTGTGCGCGTGCGACAATTACAGGTCTCCATACAACAAAAAAGTTGGATTCAAATTGCTGCTTCTAGTAGTAAAAAAAAGAATCAATTTGTTTTTTTAAGAATCTATGTGTAAAACAATTTTCATTTAGGAAACGTTTGAAAAAAAGTTATTAGCTTTTGATTTTTCGATTTGCACTGCATTTTTGTTATCTGTGGACTTTTTAAAAGAGTCCACAGATAAAAGAAATATGTTATGGCTGCATAATGTTTCCTTTATTTGACAATTTATTTTATTTATTTATTTATTTTTGACTCTGTAAATTGGTTTGGTTA
>JANTPX010150575.1:0-10512 GCA_024757885.1 Apantesis nais | reverse complement strand
TTACACTTGAAAATACTAGATTTGTAAGAAAGTACGTAGTTCCGAAATCAGAAGGATCTGGTTAATATTAGATTCTATTCAAACTCTGTTTTTTAAGATCAATCGATTTTTATTCCCAAAATTATTAACATTTTAAATGACTAATGATCTCATGAAATACATTATTTAAGAAGAAGAAAATAAATGAAAAGGTTTCACAATAAGAGAAAAGAAATTTTTAGAGAGCCGAATCTTTTTTAAATGTGTAATAGTTTAATTCGTTTTTTATAGAATATTGTAGCATAGTTTGGACCGTTCTGTCAAGTGCATAGTGATAGAATTTAACGAACCAAAAAAAATAATTTTATACAATTTATGTTACTTAAAGAACAAATGCCACTATTTCAACTTCCACGAATCTAGACTGCATCACCACAACATGATGAAATTAAGTGCACGTAGTAAGGTCTAAGATGTATTGTTTTTATGTAAGTTGATCCATGGTCAAATTGACTCTCCCTAGTTGTCAGGGATGGATAATTTTGTGAAATATAACAAAAATATGAAGAAATAGATTAAATATATATAGTAAAATAAAGGCTAAACCTTTCCAATTATTGCGTGAGTAGTTATTTTAAAAACTAAATAGAGTCTCGCGTGACAAACACTTGATTTGATATTTTAAACAGAGCCAAACAATAGGTACCTAAGTGTTATAACAAATGTATACTAGGTATGTCAGCTAATGTACGAACTATGAAACAGATTAAATGGATTTGTATCCTGCCTAAAAAATTAAAATTTTAGATATAAAAGTACAAATACCGAGACCAATAAGGAAACGGAGTTGAGGGTGGAAATTAGTTAATGTTATAGTGTCCACAGTTCAATTTTACTTTTTATAATAATTCACCTTCTACAGATCGTGAGTCAAGTATTAGCTTGAAATCTATTTTGTTTACAGATTGCTTGTTTCGCAAAAGTGGACAATGGTGCTAATTCTGCTGTTTGAAAACTCTCTAAAGTAAACTAAAAATCTCTGAAAATATTTTAGTCCAGTCAAAAAACGTTCCATATTCTAAAAACGTAATACTTGACAGAACTAAACAAATTTTTAGAGATTTTTAGTTTAGTTTAGAGAGTTTTCGAACAACAGAATTGGCACCATTAGCAACATATTATATTAGACGAGTAAGTAATTCCAAACTTGACCTGAGCACGCAGTCAACAACATTTTAGCGGTTCATACTACGTACAAATAACGAGTATATTCACAAGAAGGGTTACGTTGGGCGGGCGGTCGTCCATGATAGAATAAGGCAAAACATTTTTGTAATGAGATTAACGACTGCGTGAAAGAGGATACAGCAGAGGATCTTTCTAGTGATAGAGGAGAATGGAAAAAAAATGCGTCGACTGCAAATAAATATGGGAAATTTTAAGAAGAATTATAATAATGATGACCAAGAAATTGTAATATATACCAAAATTAAGAACCAATTACAATTTTTATTTTGTAGGTAATACTTATAAAATATTTGTTGATATATCCGTTTATCAAAATCATTCAAAATTGTTATTTACTCATTCGTTTATCGCTTTAAAATAGGTTACCCAATCTCCATTTACTCCATTACGACCGCAAAGAAATATTACACTATTGATAAGCGATATCTCTATGGTTTATAAAGTAGGTATGCCATTGGTCACACATGATGACGCAAAACTTAGATTTAATGGAACTGAAATGCATAACAGAGATTAATTTACATACCTACAAACTGTAATTATGTACGTAAAATAAAGTACCAGTTAAAAATACAACCATGTTGTAATGATTGATTACCTAACACATATCCACCCATCAAGACTAATATTAGTTTCAACTTTCAACATAAACGACGGTTTAAAATCAATAGATATGTACCTACCTACACCTTAGTAAATATTTCTTCATAAAGTAGACAGATACCTATATTACAAACCCATTCTTTGCCCTTTGCGTTTCACATACTTACACTACCAAAGCTTGCATTGAACCCATTGTGCTAATTTATTATTGCTTATATTTCTGTCAAACAAAACTAAACGCCCTAACTTCCTTTCAGTACAATTTTTAAGGTGGCAAATTTTCATTACCGTTATATAGTCACTTCCTAATGCCAACACAGCTACCTTGATTGCCAACTGTAATGATATCGGGTTAAAATGAATTTTGTCGCTATTCATGGCCCACCTATAATGAAGTGCAGAAACCCTTAAACGATGAGCTGAACTTTTAAATATACTCTTGTGATTCGTAAAATACTCTAAAATAGAATCAGTCATCAAACTGTCTCCATTTATTGAGCAACTCAAATTAGTACCCACCTACTTGTCGATTTTCACTAACACAAGCAATGATGAAGTTAAAATATGGTTTATATATCATTGAACACAATATAAATAAACGTTATATACATACCTAATAATATTAAATTGTTGTTGAAATAAGTAATATTCATCAAGTTAGAAGTAAGCTACACGTTTTAAACTATAGATGTGCTTGGTAAATACTCGAACAGATATCTAGTACCACTCAGCAATAGTTCTCTTTAGCCAATAAAGAAAAATAGATTCAAAATCCTATTATTATATATATTCCTATCTAATTTTATGGTGAAAATTATGGAATCGAAAATACAATTTATTGTAATTCATCATGTTGTGGGTAATTCGAAGTTCGTAGTAACGGGTAATAAATAGTTTTTAAAAACTTAAGGTTTTCTTCATGGACGTATAAAAAAGTTCTTTTGCAAATTCACGTGTGTACGTAGGTAGCTTTTTTATGGAAGAGGGGCAAACGAGCAAACAATTCATTCAATGGAAAGTGACTACCGTCGCCCATTAACGCCTGCAACCCAGGAGTCACAAGCGCGTTGCAGGCCCTTGAGAAAGGAGTACGATCTTTTTTTGAAGGTTTGAAGGTCATATTGGTCTGGAAACCCCGTAATCGGCAACATGTTCCACAGGTTTGTTTGACTTTAAGGTTGGCTACTTAAGTTACAGACAACAGTTAAGTCTTCAGTTTGGTTTGCCTGTTATGTGCCATTGTATTATAAAATTAAATATTATAATGCTTCGCTAACTCTTTTTCCTTGACCCCAATATAGTCTGAATCATCTAATGAGATTTGCATTGTGGCTTTTTTACTGCATACTCAAGTAACTTTTTTTAATTATAACTGAAATTCATTGCAACTACAGACATTGTAATAAATTACAATTACATCACAGAGGTAAAAGGATTTTATGTAGATGTGCAAGCAAAAACAAACTCTAAGACTTATCTTCTTACAATAATCTTACAATTGTGAAAATATTTAGTTTTTAACGTTGAGTTTGTAAACGATTTAGTGCGACATGATCCATACACACTGCTTTTCTCTGGGTAAGGGTGTACATATCTATGGGGTGGTTGGTTGCTTATCAGGCAGCCTAAGTCTGTAGGGGTTCTCAGAGGGTTCTTTGTTAAGTTATCCAGGGTACTCTGTAGCAAGTAATGGTGTGATGACCCATTGGACATCTAATGCATGTGACGCCAAAACAAAATGAAAGTAACAATAAAATCATTAACCAAAATAACATCTTCTATTTCATAAAATTCTTAGAATTATTAAAAAAATAAGTTAAATATCCTTTAGTCCTCCTAAAATAATGCTCGCATCATCAGGGCTAATAAAACAATCATTCTCAGAATCATATCCAACTAAAGACGGAGGTATTTTCAACGTTCGTAACATTTCGGAATAATCCATTGTTGCTTTATCAGAAAACTTATTACGCATTAAATCTAATAGTTCCATTAATGCATCTTGACATCCCTTTTGCCATTTTTTTATTAAACTTCTTAGTTCTTCTGTATCAGGAGTCAAGGATTGTGCCAGGAGGAGCTTTTTCTTAGCCTCTATTCTCTCTCTTAGTTTATCTATGTCCCTTTGTGTAATAGAGCCCGTTGACTTTGCTTTCATGGGTTTGGAAACTTTATCATAAGTCTTTTTTATTAGGATAGTCTTTTTGTTATCAAAATCATCATCATCATCATCATCATCTAAACAACTCTCTAAAGGTTTAATTTCAACGGTGGTCTTTCCTGATTTAGTTTTCACAAGTTTTGCTGTCTTTTGTTTATTTTTTGGAGATTTTGTATTTTTAACTTTCTGTGATTTCACTTTAGACGTTTTATTTCCATCAATGAAGTCATCATCCTCATTTTTTAACACTTTCTCATTGAACTTCATTGAATTTTGTTTCTGTATATTAATTAAAGGTGCTTCATCGGAATTGGAATCTAATTTGTCTGATGGGTTTTCTTCTTTAATAAGTTTGCTATTTTTATTTTTATCATCACAATCACTGTTTTTGAACATTTTTCTTTGTATGACAACCACACATTCTTTGCTGAGGTCATTTGGACTTTTTTCTTTTATTGTATATGTAGCTTCTTTTACATTATTATGTTCTGTAACAGTAGGGCTTCCTTGTTGCTCTTCAGATGTAGGAATTATTTTTAGTTCATTTGTACTGCTTTTTAAAGGTGAAATATCCTTTTTACTTTTTTTAGAGTTTAATGTACGTACAGGTGTAGACACTACTTCAGGCTCAGCAGCATGACTATCAGCACTCGGGGGTTCCAGTTTACTTTGTTCTTCATTACACTCTATACTAGTAAGTTCTTGCTCTTCAGTTTCATTAATAGCTGTTAATAACGTTTTAGACTTTTTTTTACGTGGTACTTCAACATTTCTAGATGGAGTACGTGCAATATTTTCAGAGCTGATTTCATTCTCAGTATTACTGTCAGTTAGCTGAATATTTTCATCCGATAAACGTTCTTTTCGCTTCCTGCTCGCGCTTTTCTCTTTTTCAACATCCGTTGTAACACTAGCTAAAGGTGAAATAAATGGAGATGGCCCACTCTTTCGCCAATTCCGCGAAAGACCTAGTCTTCTACATGGTGTCAATAAAGACTTGCTAATACCACCTGGAGTCTTTGGCGAATTGGTATCATTAGATATTAAAGAATTTATATTTTTCATTATAATAATAAATATTTATTAAATTAAACAAGGTTTCACAAAGAACATAAATACGGGGTTTGTTTGTTTTGATAACCACAAAGAGCTCGAGCTGTCAAATGAAAATGCAAATCCTATTCCCGCCCTTATTAGAATGAATGAAACTGAATGAAATTTAAAAAAATATATATTATTTGCGCTGTTAAAAACTATTGCACAACATGTTGAAATTAAATTTAAAAATCCGTAATTATGTACTTCGTCCAAATGAGAAGAAGAAGAGAAAATTAAAAAGAAAACCCTCCGTTAAAGAGAACTGCGGTTTTAGAATCACAGGGAAAGCATAGTGAAAACCCCGTATTAGTTGTGTGAATTCATTGTGCTTACACTGTGCATTTGTTCCGCTTGCAAACAGTGCCTTCACAACGAATTCACAGTAGATTCACAGTGTTTTCTTTTGTTTTTATTTTATTCTAATATATTACGAATGAGAACTTACTATGTTACGACTGTGAATTTGGAGTGTTATCACTGTGATTAAGGATTATGTAATCACCGTGAATTCTATGTGCGAACATCGAGGTTCATCGAGAAAACACTGTGAAAACACCATGGACGAATGGAAAAAATGCACGGTGAAATCACAGTGAAACTCTCAATTTACGCCTGCACCCGCACAGAGTTTTCATAGTATTCTTACTGTGATTCTAAAACCTTTTATGGTGAGAATAATTTGGTAAGAACGTGTGTGTATCGTACATGCGAAAGCGTGATAAAAAAACAGAATGTTACGATTCAACGGGGTGTTTAAAAAGTACAACTGGTATGAAAAGCTAAATGTTGGCAACATTTGTGAATATTGTTGACGTTCACTTTACACACTTCTTTCATGCTTTCAATCTTTTCATTCGTTCACTCCACTTGCTCGTCTTTTAAAAATATTTCGTGCTGATTTCCATTCAGAGTTGCGCAAAGTGAGCAGTGTGGTGTTGTGGGTTCGATACGGCTGAACAGCATTAAAATAAACCAACACGAAAGCGATTAAATAACGACAGGTCGAAAAATAATCTCAACGTGCTGACATATATAAATTGTGAATTTGTTTCAGTTTTTGTGATTATACACATTACATAATGCCGCTACTGAAATTGACAACGGGCACTTTCGGACAGCTACGCACTTTTGCGACGTCACCAGCTCTAGGGAAAAGGCTGAAGACTTTTGCGGTCTACCGCTGGAACCCTGACGAGCCAGATAAGAAGCCCTACACTCAGAATTTCGAAGTAGATTTAGACGATTGTGCACCGATGGTTCTCGACGCATTACTTAAAATTAAAAACGAGATGGACCCGACCCTGACGTTTAGGCGCTCGTGCCGCGAGGGCGTGTGCGGCTCATGCGCCATGAACATCGACGGTACCAACACCCTCGCCTGTATCAGCCACATCGACACCAATTGCTCGAAACCCTCCAAGATTTATCCATTACCACACATGTACGTGGTGAAGGATCTCGTTCCTGATCTCACAAATTTCTATCGTCAATACCAGTCCATAGAGCCATGGCTACAGCGTGACAAAGAGCCTGTTAAAGGTAAGGAGACCCAGCTTCTTCAGGATGTTGAGGATCGTGCTAAGCTTGATGGACTCTATGAATGTGTACTGTGTGCTTGCTGCTCAACCAGCTGTCCATCTTACTGGTGGAACGGTGACAAGTATCTTGGGCCTGCGGTCCTCATGCAGGCTTACAGATGGATCATCGACTCCCGTGATGATGCCACTGAGAAGCGTCTCTCTAAACTTAAAGACACATACTCTGTATACCGTTGTCACACCATCATGAATTGCACACGAACTTGCCCTAAGGGTTTGAACCCTGGTCGTGCCATTGCCCAAATTAAAACTCTGTTATCGGGGCTTGTAAAGAAGCAGCCTCCGATCATGGACCCCGCAGGCCTTGAGAAGCAATCTGCACATAATTAAGTTACATCTTTTTTAGTAGAAAATCCATATTAGCTTAATCCACAAAATAGTTGTGTACTTAACTAGGTTCAATTGCAAATAATTGTTATACTGTCTTAGAATTGTTACCACATGTATAAAATAAAAGGTATGCCAGATTTGTAATACTCACAATAGAATAAAGAAATAGACTCAGGCAGTCAGCTATAGTTTGCATAATATTAGCAGCTAAAACAAGGTTTTTTTAATAGGCAGCAGGAAGGAACTGCTCAACATTTTCTTAATGTTCTTGAAACTATATAGCACAGCCAGTCATTTTTGTTGGTTGTTTTTAGTACAATCTGAAGCATTTCAGAATATTTTAATACAATTCACTCTCTTAAGAATGAGGTAGGCTGCAAATAATTCTTTTAGTTAATAAAAGTAACTCTTCAAATTCTTAAGATGTTAATTGTACTAAGGCTAATCGTGAATATGTGATGTTAATATAAAACACAAATGTAGGACAAAAAATCTTATAATCCTTTGTTTTCATTGTTTGAAATTTGCATCGCTTGAATACTATTAAATTTTTTATAAAAATAAAATTACCAAGTTGTATATATTCTAAATTGATACAAGTTCATGATATTTACAAGAGAAACTCTGTAATGAAAGTCGAAGGTTAAATACTTGACCTTACATCTCCAGTACAAAATGTACATCCTTATAAGTAAATAATTAAAATGAAATTGTAATTATTAAAGTATTATGAAGTATTTTGAGTATGAATGGAACATCATTCTAATCATTACATGTCATGTTATATTTATTTTTCATTAAACATGGTCTTTTATAATACAGTTGTTAAATAAATAATCATATAAGCAATTAATGTTTTATTTAAAAACACTGACCTTTCTTTTTTTTTATAAAATTATTTATGATCGTTTTACTTCCACCTATATACAATTATGTAAACAGGTAAAACAATTTACGAGAACTGGCGAAAACGTCATATTGAAAGAATTTTAGAAAAAAAAAATAACATTGTGGACAAAGGACATTTTGTTTTGCAGAAATAAATAATATCTTGGACACATCTCACACACGGCCGTCTGATCCCGAACTAGGCAGAGCCTGTACTATACAGCATCCAACGTAGTCGATATTTACTTCAAAGGAAGTATTATATACACAGAACTTTACGTTTTCAATCCTACCATATCCTAAGGATCTCTAAGGGCTTAGTGCCAGTTTATTTCACACATATTCAAACGTGACGGTGAGCATGTTCAGCGTTGTGATTGGCCCGCGCTGATATTTCCACCAATCGCAATACCAAACGCTCTCGCAGTCGAGAACAACTTGATGAACGAATAAACGAATAAATTCACACTTGGGATTCTGGTCAGCAGTACCACATCATTGAAACCATTTGACTCTTTGTTAAAAAAAGTATGATAAAACCTAAATAGCAAAAAACTCTTTCGTTAACAGGTGACTAGATATCATTATCAAAATCCATTCTACATAAAGAAATTGGGTTTTAAAAATTATGGATTGTGCGTACTGACAAATGAGTTTTTGCAATAGATAAAGTTATTTCCAACAGGCATATGTATATATATAATACCGACCAATCACGCTAAACAATCTCTTATGTCAAAGCTTTACATGACTTGACTATTGAATTGTAAATATGCATATATTAAAAGTTTGGACTTGAAAATATAAGCCTTTCTAATTTAGCTTTAAGTTATAAGGGCTTGTAGAATCGAGATCAGGACGCAATGCTAAGTTTATTTCATATTTATTGGCTAATAAAACTAGTTTTTAGTTTGGTTTGAATTAAAACGACACGAATCGAAACATGTAACATTAAAGGATTATTTATGGATTTTGAACTAATTTAGACGAAAAGAGTTTTTAGTGATGAATTTTCACGTACATAGACAGTTTTTGGATGTTATTTTTTAGAGGTTCATAGGTAAAAAGGTGAGTTAACCCGTCAGATATGATCGGCGAGCGGTCTGAGACGCACGTGGCTTGTGTATGGACACAAACAAGTGAATTCTATTTTAGTTTTGACGTACGTAACAAATGTCCCCGTTTGTGGTATGATAAATTGAACGGTTTTGATAAATTTGTGTCCGCCATGGGCAGTCGGGGCTGTTTCGTGTGTTGTTTTGTGGTGAATCGGTATATTGTGTGTATCAATATCTCGCGTTATCAGCATGTAAGTTTAATTCATTATTGTTTATTCATTTCGGTAGATAGATAGATAGATGTACCTACCGTTTATTGTACAGAAAAACTTGGATACGATAAATTTCTTATATCTGCTAATTAGATTATGTCATATAGATTTTTTCTGGCAAAGATTTGTTAATAGTGTTTTTTTTTAGTTGAGTTATTAAATTTTTTCAATATTATCATTAACCCTAGTTACTCGTATTTATGAGGATCATATGGATCTTAATATATTATTTGTGATTTTTTTCATCAGTTTTGTAATAATACAGCAATTTAATTGTAATGAAAACACTAACAGTAACTAGAGAGTCTCTTTGTAGAATGTGTTTTTTCGTGATCAGAGGACCGACCTTTTTCTATCACAGAGAATTAGCATTACCATTCAACGTGGAAACGTTACTATTAGGCGATGATGCGGTGGAATTTTTGGATTTTTGTATGTAGATGATGTAAATATTGTGAATATAGATCAAAAAGTTTTTTGTAATTGTTATATGTATATTCCTGACAAACTGTCATGACATATAGTTATATGTCATGACAGTTTGTCATGTATGCTGTAAGGATTAACTGTAATAGTTATTATAGTTACCCTTACAGCATTAGGGCTGTTTACGCCTTTTCTATTCATTAAAAAAAAATCCTTTTAATCAGAATTTTATGCCTTCTTGTTGAAACACGTAAAAAAGCAGTATAATAAAATAATATTACGGAATGGTGATGCCAAATTACAAGGCTGGAAGGCTTGTACTGGTAATTGAATGTATATATGTCAGTTAATGGGTGGGGGGAACGAGCAGATTCGTTACACCCTGGAAACACTCGCAACTAACACACTCACAAGTGCGTTGACACCCTTCGAATCCCCCCCTTAGAATAAGGAGGGCTTCGGTTTCAGAATAAAATTTCAGTCTATTGTCACTAAGAAAATATCATGAATTTTCCTAAAATTGTATACGTTTTAGATCGTCGTCGCCTTTCCCCTTTTTATTTGACCATAAAATATCATAATAATAAAATTAACTTCACATATATCACAAACGGTTACCTGATCACAAACGAGGCAGAGCCTGTACTAAAGTGACCATATTACTGATTAATATATTAATATATTATAAGAAACATTTACTATACACAAATAACACCCAAACACACAGAACAAATGATCGCGCTCATTGCGAAATTTATTGACCTGAATCGAACCCACGCCCTCTACCTTAATAGTCACGACCGACAACTACTAGACCAACAGCCAGTCTAATAAAACCACACTCTAATAGC